>JADRCH010000099.1:7520645-7596302 GCA_019843965.1 Rhynchomys soricoides | reverse complement strand
GTGTGTGAGACAGGGTATCTTCAGATTTTAATGTCTGTCTAAGCAGGATGTGTGAGACAGGGTATCTTCAGCAGTGCCCCTTGCTGTGAAATAGTAAAGGAGTAAAGTACACATGTTTGCTGCCCTTTTTGACTGAAGTGGTTTTGCTCATATTACCAGAGGATGATAAGAAATCTTGCCATCTCTCTGGAACTTTGTGTGGGAAAGAAAGCCTGGTGTACAAAATCCAGTGCCCTGTGTTTCCTGGTGCAAGTATGAGGTCTGTGCTGACACTGTCTATTAGGGTGGAAACTACAAGGTGCTAGTTTAAGTTAACTCATTCAGAGTTTGAACAACACAACTGTAAACTTGCATAGACTAGCAACCCTAAAGCCCAGTATGCATCAATACTTTTACTACCTAAGTTATTGAACAGTACATCTGAATATAAGGTCACAATAAAAAATAATAAACTTGGGACTGGGGAGATGGCTCAGCAATTAACAACACTGGCTGCTCTTGCAGAGGACCTGGGTTCAACTCCCAAGACCCACATATACGTGGCTCATAGCCATCTATAAGTTCAATACCAAGGGATCCAACACCCTCTTCTGGCCCCTGTGGGCATTAGTTACACAAGTGGTAAACAGACATATTAGTGGACAAAACCACTTAAAAATAGTAATATTTTTTAAGTTAAACTATACTTGAGAAACAAATATGAAGGAGATTTGTCAGATAGAACATTGATAAATAGAACTCCAGGAACCCAATGTAAAACATTTGATTTCCCAGTGGATATACTTCAGATGGTAAACATTAGGAAGACCAGCATAAAGGAGACCTGGAGTTGTGGATTTGAAAGAAAACGTAAGCAGAAATGTGTAATAAGATTTTTGAAGTAAAAGATGCATACTGGGCTAATGAATAGTAGATTCAGAGCTGTAGAAGCATTGAAGTGGATGCAAGCTAGCACAGCAAGTTGAAGAGATGAGAAATAAATGGTTGTTGGTAAGCAAACGATCCGCCTAATGGAACTTGTGTGGGGTTTGCTAGGGATTAAACCCAAAGCCCTGTGCACCAGCTAAACTCCACCCCAGTCTTCAAATAGAATAAGAAACAGGAATTATTCCAGCAGCTTTTAGCTAAGAATGTTCTAGAACAGTAAGATGTGAGGTTATAGGTTGAAATGTGTCAGTTCCCAAATGGGACAAATTAAAGCAAATTCCCATGGTGTAACAATACTAGTCAGCAATAAGGACAGTCCTAAACCTTTCAAGAGGACGTCTGCAAGGAAACAGGCTTAGATGTAGAACTTGAGAACAGTCACAGTAAATTCCAGAAGAATTAGATATTCTCTTCTTAAGTTTCTGTGGTGTAAGTAAGAAAAATATTTGATAAAACCCAGTTCCCCAACCACAGCGGAGCTCTTAGGAACCCTGGAATACTCTTAGTAAATCATGGATAAGAACAAAGTTCTTCAACTTGATAAAGACTGCTGACTTGAAATTTACAGCAAACATTTCTCCCAGTAAAATCCTTGGCATATTTCCTTCAGCATTGGGAGAAAATGAATATAGTATCTTCTTCACTTTTATCCCGTTATGTATCCAAGATTACATAATTGGTCATAGTAACACTATTCGTTCTGCCAGCCTCAGAGGAACACAGAGGCAGGAAGGAGCTGAAGAGTATTGGTCCATGAAGTGGGCTTTCCTTTCTTAATAACTTCTTTTCATATTGAAACACCAACAGAAACTGAACTTCATTGAGACTTTAAGACAAAAATGAAGAGTTTCATAAAACACCCGTGGAGTATTAATCAAGCAGATAAAATCAGGAGAAGCCAGCCTCGTGCTGGGCTGTCATTTCTTCATGCTTCTCATCTGAAATACTGCTGCGTAGCCCTTCTCTCTCTGCTCTGCATACGACTCCAGGGTTGTATCATACAACTGCATCATTTCACAAGGCTAGAGCAAACATTTAGAGGCCTGCCTCTTTTATAGAAGGACAAAAGGCCACCATATACAGATTTCTAGTCTGCTCTGTGATTTTTCCATTACATTGACTTATGCACTTCTGAATAATTTTGGAGGAAATGATCCTTTAGTTGTAAAATATTGGATAAAGCAGTAAGAATCCAATCAGAAAAGAAGATTAACTGTCTTGGCAAGTGAATTAATGATAAAATTGTTTCAGGCATCAAAAACTGAGTTACACACATTTTTTTTAAAAAAAAAAAATGTGAAATTTAGAGCAAACATTATAGAACTTGTGTGGGGTTTGCTAGGGATTAAACCCAAAGCCCTGTGCACCAGCTAAACTCCACCCCAGTCTTCAAATAGAATAAGAAACAGGAATTATTCCAGCAGATTTTAGCTAAGAATGTTCTAGAACAGTTAGGTATGAGGTTACAGGTTGAAATGTGTCAGTTCCCAAATGGGACAAATTAAAGCAAATTCCCATGGTGTAACAATACTAGTCAGCAATAAGGACAGTCCTTATTGGTATAAAATTAATAAAATTAAGATTTCCAATTTATAAATAATTACATAATTAATTTTAAAATAAGCCTGATAACTAATCACACCTGGTGTTTAGCAATTATCAACATGAAATTTTTACTGTCTCCAGGAATAGAGACTGACTGCCTAGAGACAGTTTTGTCTTCAAAACTGATACCACTTTTTAAGGCTGTGATTAAAAACTGCTGAAACTACTTTGGGCTTTTCTCTTAGGTTCATTTAACTGTAAGTCTACTACATCTTAATAATTATATTTAGAGGCTATGGAAAAATACTGAATTTCATTTGTAGAACTGCCTAAGCTTATTACCTTGAAGCTTTGAAACCGTATTAATAAATTTTACATATAATAAATAACCACAGATCACAAACTACATTTATCACTTAGACCATACTATGTCAAGTCTTCTAATACCAAATTTAACGTATCAATTTCTTATACATTCTAAATAAGACTCTTTGTGCTGCTAAGGCATGTTATCTCGCTCTTTGAACAAGGCGTCCCTGTGGAGCAGGTTAGCCCAACTGCTGTCTTTCCACCTCAGCACTCCCATTGCTGGCATTACTGCAGTCTACTTCCTCATATGCTCTTTCAGGCCTAGTATTAATATCTCTCTTCCCAAGTCTTCTATCCTCTAGGCTTTAGACAGAAGACCAGAAGTGTTCCCATATAGGGCCAGCCTGAGGTGTATTAGTAGGCAATGTGGCGACCAGAGTTGCCATGAATAGCAGACAAGTCAAAACTTGTCAGTGGCCCCGTATCAATCCAGGTGCTCTTAGAGGGAGGAGCAGAAGTGCCCATGAAGGGCCTAATGCTCGCAGAATCTGGGGCAACTATGAGAAGAATGCTGGGCATGATGCCAGGTCATAGGCTCGAGAAACAGGACAGAAACCCCCGTAACGGGTTTGGGAAATAAGGTGGGGGATGGGGGGCTTGGTTTTGAACAGCAAAGCAGTGATCTAAGACCTGTGATGACTTCTGAACTGATAAGGGAGAAACCTGGAGGTACACAGACTTCCCCATGTCCTTATAGGGCCCAAGTGAGGCAGTGGGTAAGACACAGTGTCAGGTCTGTGGCTCAGACTCTTATGGGAACAGGGGCTCATATCTCCCCCCCCCACCCCCAGTGTTTTACACTCTTGTTCACATGCCTTCTGGCTATGTCAACCTTTCTATTATTAAGGGTTTGTTCTCAAGCCTGGGGGAGCAGCATCTGCAAGGTCTAGTACTATGTGAACCTAAATTTGGATGGTGTGTTCTACATTTGTTTATATGGGACACTGCAGTACATGGAGGTTGTTTTATACTAGCAGAGACTCGGCAGTCACTGACTGAAGATCCTTCCTGTGAGTTCACCGGGACCATAAATTCTAAATATAACTTTGTGAGGAAGGAAAACAGTGCTTATGGTGTCTTTGTAGTTGAAGAGTGTCTTGTCGCTCAACAGATTGATACTTTGACAATAAAATAGGTAGAGAGAGATTTCTTAATGGAAGGAAACAGAAAAATGGATAATCTTTCTGTAATTTATGTTTAAAAAGTAAGGAAAACCACATTAATCCACTTCTGCTGATTTAAATTTGTGATTGCCATCTTAGAGCAGTCTAGAATGTTGCTGTTTTATCTACCTAAGAAAAAATTGATATGCCATAATATACAATTACACAATAACCAAGAAATAGGAGGTACACAAAATCCACTTATGAAAGCAAAAGTTTTCATCATAATCTGCAAAGTTTATATAAATGAATATTGATATTACATATAAGCTTAGTTATTAAAGATTACACAAATAATGTGCTTTACACAGTTTCTCCTTAATTGGTTGCAATTAGTGAAGGTATGTGTGTTAAAAGATACTTAGGAACTGAAGAGAGCATTGAGTTCATCAGTGCCCTCCATCCCTCTTACTAGGTTCCTACCAAGCCTTGCTCGGTCAGCACTGGAGAAGAATCTGGCAGATGCTGCCATAGAAATAAATCCTAACGATAGTCTGGAACCAGAACTGGAGAATTACAAGTGTAAGTGCTCGGTTTGGCTATCTGCAGGTAACATAGCAATGACCAGACACGTGGTACTATTAGTTTCAATAAAGCTCTTTTTAAATCCATTTTGTTTTGTATATTCTACTGAACAAGTGAATCTATTCCTTTCTTTAAGAAAAGTCTGGGGTCAGGCATGGTGGTATATGCTGTGAGTTTGAGGCCAGCCTGGTCTACAAAGTGAGTTCAAGACAGCCAGGGTTGTTACACAAGAGAAACCCTATCTCCAAAAACAAAAGCCAAAGCCGAACAAAGACCAGTCTGAAGCCAGTTTTTTGATATCACTTCTTTCGATTATTAGACAAACCCCGGCCGCCACTTTGCATGTGTACCAAGATTTAGTTTGATACTATTACACTAAAGATTTTAGAAGTTTCTGTTGTAATTAACTTGTCTAATTTTGACAAGTATATGTCTTTCTTTACAAATGTTTTTCAGCATACAGACTAGAATTCTGTTTCCTTCATACATTTGCATTTTGAGGGCTACGAAACTTCCTTGTGGAGAATGTAGTGTTCCTTTTCTAGGGTGGCATAGACTAATGTAATGAGAGCCTTCGAGTCCCTCCGTGAACCTACACAGCCACCTCTCTTCCGCCTAGCCATAAGTACAAGCTTGAACTGGCCAAGACTGAACACTCTAAGTGTTTCCTGTCCTTCAGTTAGAATACAGGGAGATTTTCCATTCTTAATGTAAGTCCTTGTCTTTCAAAGCATTGAGTGTGTGACTGTTCTCCAACGGGACTGTAATGACTGCTTTTGTGATTAGTGTTTTAGTAACGGTGGCTATTTTGAACCAAGAATTTAGTATTAAGGAAATTGAATGACTTTTTAAAAATAAAACTATAAATTTGATACTGATGGATCTGAGCACATGTGCAGAGGCCGCTCACAGACACATAATAACCCTGGACATATAGAATCTTAATGTTATTTGATTGGCGCTGGTAACATATCTGAGAAAGGTTGTGTCTTCAGGATGGTAGATTGTTCAGTCTGGGAAAGGTCAACCTCAGCAGCATCCATCTAAGCTTCCTGTAGGGGATAAGAGACCTAAATGAGGAGATTGTTCACTTGACTGGCTTCATTCATCTTAAAAGCTACCAGTCTTAAGGACAACGTATTTAATTCCCTCTCCTTGTCGAGAGCCCAGGCCCACTGAACCACCTTCTCGTGAGGGCTTGGCTCTCCATGCAGGTCTCTCTCCAAGTGGTGTGGTGATGGCAGTCTGTGTAGCATGGGTCATATCAAGACTGAACCTATATTGCAATGCCCTATTTTCCAAATCTGGCTTTTTTATCAGAATATATGTTTAATATTCTTCTGAAATTATATTTGCTCTCATTTGTGATGGCAAAACCAGGCTTTGAGTCTACAAGGCTCACAGCCTTGGCAGACCTACACAAACAGTACAAGACTTCTTGAAAAACAGCTAGACTGCTTTCTCCCAGAGTGTCGTCCCCTTTGTAGTTGAAATGTTATCAATAAGCATTGGTTGTGTGTACAAAGTGATCCTGAAAGCCTCTGTCTATTGCATGTCCATGTTCTGCAAGCCTTACATTGGACCTTACATTGAACGTGTTATCTCAGCAGATAGGTATAGAAGGTGGTTGACAGCCACATTCTTCTCTTTTCCTTTGTGGACTTATATTGGGTCTACAATATAAACTGGAGAGCTACAGTGTTTTTGGTTTATTTTTTATTTGCTTAATTTAAATCCTGAACACCTGGCAGGTTACAGAGGCCGCCTTGTGTTGTGTGTTGGCCAGACTAGGCTTCTCTGGATATTATCAAGATGTTGCTGAGACTAATGCTCTGCCCTGTACAAATGGTTCAGGTGAAGTAGTCTCCGGGTCTCTGAGGATTGGCACCGTCAGTGCGCCAGTGCACAATGCCCATGAGAAGATGAAAGTGCCTGATGTTCTTTTCTACGACAATGTTCAGGTGAGAACATTTCTTTGTGGTCTTGGGCTAATCCCATCATAGTACTCAACTCTGATCCAGATGATACTGATGTGTAATTGTAGTCATGATTTCTTAGATTCACTTCAGGTAAGGTAAAATGAAGTGCTGAAATATTTTTTAATTACAGTAATGTAAGACTTAAAATTCCTTCCAGTGGTTAAAATGAGAAGAGTTTCTGTGCTGTGGGTTTACATATGTGCATGTTATGTGCACACATGTGTATGGCTGTGCTCGAGGCTAGTAAAGTATTTTATTGAATAAAAACAAACAGACCTATTGGTTGTCGCTTTGGTATCGAGGCCAGTCTTTTCTGTAGCTCACAGGAGGTAAACATCTTATAACCCCGTCTTCCTCTTGCTTGCTTGCTGCGTACACCAAGGGTTCCCCTTTTCTTTGCTTTCCTTTTTTCTTTGGAGGGTGAACTATAGCAGAGATTTTGCCTTCAAACCTCACCAGTGATTATGTACTGTTTCTGAAAACACAGAAATAAGTTTGAACTTAGAAAGCTCTACTATTCTAAGATTCGTTTCTGTAAAATTTGTTTTTAGTAAATACTCTGAAAATATTTTCTAACTCTTCCAGTTATATATTTCATTTATAAGAAAAGCATGCTTATTTTTATAGTTCTTACTTGCTAATCTGCATGTAAATAATGACATTTACAAAATATGTTAGAACTTGCTTTTTTATCTTTTTAAGGAATGAGTATCATAATTTATATCTCTAAGCGAGATAAATAGTATAAAGGTATCTAGGCAAATTTTTCTGTCTTAATAAAATAGTTTTGTTTAAACATTTTTATATCAAAACTTTTCTATAATCAGTTAACTGATTTTTCCTTTAAGAACACTATATCACTGTCTATCAAAGAGGTAGAAAATGAAGTTATATAGAAGGGGATACTCCTACCCATGGTATAAAAACCTGATTAAAAGAAACAGTAATATTTCTAGGCACTGTCTGTCCACATTGCACATTGTATCCACTTAGCAGAAATGAGAAAAAGAAAAAAATGTGGGATTGTTACAAGTAACAAAGGAAAAACTCCAAGGTACTTAAGGTTGCAAAGCCTTCATGACATATAAGAAGGTAGGAAGTTCAGCAGGAAGGAAGCCCATTGTGTCCTTGAACAGTGTCTATTGCCATGGTATTGGTGACACAGAGACTGAGGACTGCAGGTCCACAGTGAACTTTCCACAGGTTCCCGAGGGGCTTTGTGTAATCCTCCAAATGCTCCTCCTCCCCCAAAGCATAATGAATCAACCATTAATGAGGATTTGAGTTGCTGCAGTTCTGGGTGTGATTTGCTTCTGTAGTAGGCATTACCCCTCCATTTATGCTGCATGTCATCTTAGAAGCTGGCATCTGCAGAGTCACTGACAGCAGAGGGTATATCCAGTCCATCTTTTCTGTGATGCCCTGCTGTCCTCTTACCACCGAGCACAGGATGATCCTTAAATGTTTCCCCCTGGTCTTTCCTTTATCTGCTGTCTCCATTGGATAGTAATGTTTCCAACACATGGAGAGTAAGTGTTGAGGGATTAAAAGGGATTAATAAGATTTTGAACATCCATTCTAAGGAGTATTGTTTCATTAAATCCTTTATTATGGAATATGACCCTTGAACAGTAACTAGGAGAAATTGTAGAATAAGATTAATAGCTTTTTAATAAGCCTAAGAAGCTTTAGACCTGAAAAATTAAATACAAGTCAGACTTGGCTCTAAGGCATAAGGGTACAGTGGTTAAAATGTCCACGCACAAGCAGATGCGCCTGCAAGACTCCAGTTGCTTTTTATGTCATGGAAAATACAGGCTAGTAAGTCCACATGCTTATACAAAGTGTGATGGCGGTGCACGCAGGTTACCATGGTAACACCACTGAGGTGATTGGTCACTGACTGGAAAGATCTCAGAAAACTGGTTAACAAGGCAAAGTTGGGAAAGTTATTCAGGTTGAGATGGGTTTTTGCAGAACCTTGGCTATGTATGTGAGACAATGTCTTAGGAAGTGTAGTCTACAGAGCTTTGGTTTCCAGTAAAGTGTCAAGTAAGGAGGCTGGTACTTGAGGAAGGGTGGCATTGTCCAGGCTTTACTAAGGAAGAAACTACGATCTTTGTCAAGGGAACCAGTGACAGATTTTAAGCACATTTGTACTTTGAGTAACTTTCTCTTCACCTTCCTGTGTTGTCTAAGAATCAGAAATCAGACTGACAGTGGAGCAGTGCCTATTGAAACAGTCCAGGTCACAGTTAAGAAGGACCCGAATGAGATGAGACAGTGGGAGTGGGGACAGCGCAGTGGTCACCTTACAGGACTCCTTAAGGTGGTACACACAGGGACTTTGTTTCAGACTCTCTCAGGTAGCACATCATCTGGTGATAGAGAGTAAACAGAAACTCATTCCTGATGGCGCCCACACTGGAAGGGGTAGTGTGTGTTCGGCAGGTGTAAACGCAGAGGCTGGCCCTGCACAGGAACAGGATAAAGAGCTATTCCCAAAGCATCAAAAGTCATCTAAAGAACTTTGAAAAATGAGTGGCAAGCCTCTGAACGAAGAAGCAGACACAGCTGCAGTGTGGAGAACACACTTGCCCTGAGAGAAATTGGAGTTTCAGAAGCTAAATTGGCCAGTGAAATCTAGGCCGGAGATTATAAACGCCCTAAATCCCAGCTGTGGCAATAGAAAAGAAAGAATATACTGTGTGTGCCTTAGTCACTAAGACTTGGTTTTAACGAGATCCCATTAAGAGAGGAGCAAGATGGGCCAAGTGGCCATGGTGATGTCAGTGTGATCAAGAGAAAGAAAAGAATCCTTGTTAGTGGGCTGGGGGTATAGGAGGAAGACGAGAGCTGAAGATGAGGAAGCGGGGTCAGGTTTTGGTTGAGTTTCAGAAAGTGGGAAGGAACAGTGATCACTAGAAAGCCTGCAGACACCTGTCTCGTGTTATAATCTCCTACAGCTGAAAACTGTGGAGTTTTGTTTTGTCTTTGCCTTTTGTGAGTTCATGTATATATGTGGTCACACACGTCATGCACACGTGGAAGAAAGAGCAACTCGTGGAAGCCAGTTCTCTCCATCACCATGTGGGTCCTGGGGACTGAACTTGGGTCCCTCAGGCTTACAGGGCAGAGCCTTTACCTGCTGAGCTGTCTCAACCGCCCTGAAAATTCTTGTATTTATACAAGAACATAAAGAAATAAAACCTGTCTTCAGTTTGGAAGGTTTGCTTGGAAAGGGCAAGGGAAAAACCCTGTGTTCTTTGAACGCCAGCCTGCAGCTCTGCTCACTTCCCTTACCTGGTCCTCAGACAGGGCCCTGTGTCCATGTAGGCACAATCCACTCTGTCAGATCCTGGGCAACCAAAGGAAAGCATCCAGGAAGACAGAAAGAGCAAAGGACAGAGCTGCAGGAGGATGGGTACAAGGGAGAACCTGCCTGGATGCAAGGGAGACCAAGAGACTCATGTGGACAGTGACCTTACCCTCAGCTGGTGCTCGTTGGTTCCAGTCAGCCGGGCTGGTGTGATGATGGTGTGTGGTAGAAGGATGTGAGAACGGAGTGCAGACAGAGCCTAGGGTCTGCAGTGTCACCTAGGGTCTGCAGTGTCACCTGTGAAGGTCCATCCCAGGATGCCTTTGTCCATTCCTCCAGCTGCTTGGCTTGTTCATTTCAGGAAGTACTAGGGCCTTGAGTTTACCACCAAGTTTTCACTTAGTTAAAAGGAAGCAGTCTTGAGACTGTCTTAGCAGCAAGTCCCAGTGTAAGTGATGTCCTTGGCCCTCCTTCTAGAGCAGTGCTTCTCGACCTTCCTAATGTGACCCCCTTAACACCCTTATGACCCCCAACCATAAAATTATTTTCATGGCTACTTTATAACTGTAATTTTGGTACAGTTATGAATCATAATGTAAATATCTTATATGCCACCCTGTGAATGGGTCTGTTAATCCCCAAAGGGATTGCGACCCACAGGTTGAGAACTACTGTTCTAGAAGGTAGTCTGTTTGGTATTAGGATACTCTTTATTTATACTGTTAACCCAGTGCTTTTCATTTTATTTTTTAGTGTTCCAGAAAGACAGCAAATAAATATAGTCACTTTAAACCTTGTTAAAGCTTAACTTCCCCAGTGTTTCTAACTTAAGAAAACTACAAATACTAATGTACTCAGTATTCTTGAAGGAAGAAAAAAAATAACTGTACGTTTTTATTTCTAAGGGAAAAATGAATGAAAATATTGCAGAATTTGACAGATTTTGAGTGTCAAAATAATCAGTTCAAGAAAAGCAAGCAAGTATAATTCTGGAAAATATCTGTTGTGTGTATGCATAATAAAAGGTTCATTTGCCTTTTTCAAAAATAGAACTTGAGTACCTTGAACACTTTGGGGCTGCTGTTGTTTTGATCCAGAAACCTAGAAGAGATTTAGACTGTGCTGGGACACAACTCTTCCTTCAGTCCCATGAGCCTTTGTAACCTACTCACTGGTGTCCTATTTCTTGGTCTACAAAGAGAACACAGCCTCCTCTATGGCTGCTGCAACCAGAAGTTTACCTTTTTTATTACATTGTATCATAAATCAAATGAAAAGAAATGGAAGGTAAAGAGGGCCTTTTTAATTCGAAGAGTTCACATAGCTGTGAAGATAAGCTGTGTGTGAGTGCATCTGTTTCCCACTTTTTCTCTTCATGCGTGTGTGTCACGCACACACACATTTTACATTTGGTTGGTTTTGGTAGCCTTTGTTTACTTATGTTAGCAATTGACAATTTAAATGTTAAATTAAAGTCAAGTCTACAGAGTTTCAATACAAATATTTGAGCTGAATTATAGAAATTTGTTGAAATATTCAGTAGTTTGCTCTTGCTCAGATGGGCTATTTGAAGTCTTCAATATTGATGACATAGTTGATTACTGAACTTACTTATATTCACATCATTAAACATGTTTTTAATTACAGCCAGGTGTGATAGTGCTTACCTTTAATCCCAGTACTAGGCAGGCAGAGGCAGGTGGATCTCTGAGTTTGAGCCTAACCTGGTCTACATAGAGTGTTGAGGATAGCCAGAGCTAGAGAAACCTTGTCTCAAACAACAATAATAAAAATGTATTTAATTCAAGCCAATTACTTATTTTATTATAATATATGTTCTGTACACCTAGATATCGTCTTATTACTAACTTTCTGATTTTATCTGATTGTACCCTTGTTTTCTAGCACATGATAGTGATGGAAGACATGCTTAAAGACTTTGTCCTTGGAGAACACTTGCTATTGGTTGGTAACCAGGTGAGTTTTGGCTGGGAGCCGAGCACAGGGGAGTGAATGCTAGTACAGTCAGTTTCTTCTTTTGGGAATAAGAATTTGGAAATTCTTCCTCCTCCTAATAAAATGATATACTTAAATTTACAACATAAAACTCTTTACCATCAAAACAGGAATCTAAACCAACTAAGACTTAGAGACCAAGATTCAGGGTGTCCCTACCTCCTGTCACACTGTCCATTTACTTCATAAACGTTTGCAGCTTCATGCTCTTCTACTGCTGCCCTAGTCAGGCTCTGTCACCTCCACCTGGAGTGCAGGAAACTTTTGGGCTGTAGTTACCTCTCCTGCGCATGCTGAGATCCACTCTCAGCCAGGTCCGTCAGTGCACAACCTAAGTGTTTCCATATGTGTTTGTTGTAGTCAGCTCCTCATTGCTTAGATAGAGCCACACAACTGTGCAGGGTGCCAACTGTGCCCAGGCTATAGTGTGTCTTTCTTAGCCTTGAACCACCCTAACCTTCCTTACAGGTTCTTGTCCCTTTGGCCTTTGATGCCTGTCCTTCTCCCTGGGGTCTCCTTCTTCAGCTCCCAGGAGGGAGACATTGCCTTATCCTAGGGTGAGCAAGTTTCCCTTGCATCTCTTCTCCTCTGCCCTTGTTTTCAAACTAGTTTCATGGAGCCATGTTTCCCACATAGTGACCATCCTCCCAATCTGGATGTTCCACAGGAACAAGAACTGTGTTTCTCTTGTCTATTTCTGTCCTGGGTTCCCAACACATTACTGCTACATCAAAGAGATGTTACTCTGTATATGCTTATGTAAGGGATGAATAGACAGTATTTGGAACATTCTGGTAATTTTCGTCAATTGGATTATCAGACCCAAAGTGACCAGCACTTTGTTTTCACAAGTTGATCTTAAGGGCAACCAGAAGCTTGGCCTGTGTGTGTGTGTGTGTGTGTGTGTGTGTGTTTCTTGTTTAGTACTTATATAAAAATACCGATTCTTTAATGTGTAGTTTCTCAAACCTGAAGTTAAAATTTTTAATTTTATTTACTATTATTGTGTACATGCATATGTCTCCAATCATGTTTGGAGGTCAGAGGACAACTTTGTCTCCTTTACCTTGTTTTTGAGGCAGGGTTTCTCTTCAGACTCCAGGCTGGCTATCCACAAGCTTCTGGGTGATTCTCTGTAGTCTCCTCACTGAAGGAGTGCTCAGCTTACAGGTGTGCACAGTTTCCACCTCAGACTCTTTCACACACTTTCCAGGCGTCAGGCCTACTGGGCAAGCGCTTTCACCTGATGAGCCCACTAACTGGCTCAGAATTTTTAAAATGGATGCAAATGGGTCTGTCGTTGAAGGCATAGATCTTGAGTTGAATGGTGGAAGGTCAAGCAGCAATGCTCCCACGTGAGTGGACTCTGGCAAACGGCTCAGCTTCCTGAGGTCTAACCTGGCAACATAAACAGTATGTACTCCACTGAGCTAAAGATGACTTGTGATAAAGCATGGGAAGTACTCTACACCCACTTAGTGCCAGCTAAAAATAAGACGCTTGCATCCTAGGGAAGTTTTTAAAAGCATTTTTTTATATATATATTTTCTTGTTTTTTTTTTGTTTGTTTGTTTTGTTTTTTTTTCTTTTTCTGAACAAGGGTGAAACATAAAATATACAATTCATAGTTGTTTTTCCCCATTTGGAATGCCCTACCTACTTCTGTTTACTGAGAGTCATTTTTCCAGTGAGGTTTTGTAGGCTAATGAGGAATGGCTGACAGGTGGCATTGAGTCCTTGGTGGTCTTGTCTTATAAATGTGTAGAGCCCAGAGCTCTTTTACTTTTTAGTATATTAGTATACTTTTATTACTCTTTAATTTTTATGTTTTAGAACATTATACATGTGTGCTGCATCCACACCCCTCCCATTCCCTCCCCTCCTCACTCTTATCCCAAAGCTCAAACCCAGAGGGTTTAGGAGCCTCACTATGTATCCCTGGCTGGGCTGCAAATTATTATGTAGACCAGGCTAGACATGAACTCACAGAGATCCACCTACCTCTGCCTCCTGAATGCTGAGATTGTAGGTGTGTGCCCTTTAATCTGGCTCAAGCCCAGAATTCTTAACAGACTTTTTTGGCACTTAAAGCTTGGTGCACTTAGTGTGTCCTTTGAAAATTTCTGCTGTCAAGTGAATGGCCCTAGAAACACACATGGCTGACAACTCAGCAACAGATCAGAACCACAGAGAGAGTAGACTGAGCATACACAGAGCAGCTGGGGCTTAGGGGGATGGTTTCTCCAGGATACAAGAGTGCAAAAAGCAGATTTCTAGAGGTTAAGGCATGACTGATAAACCAGTCATTTTCATCTTGGGAGGATTTTCAGATTTTTGACCTAGTCTATCACTAGCATGTATTGGGCTACCAGTGTTGAAGAGACGTTTAGATTCAGTAAATATTTCTTCTTCTACAAATGTGCCCCTGCTGGGTCAGCACATGGCTCAGTGCCCATTTTCCTGACATAGCTCAGAATCTGAGACTGGAGTCCTGTGACCAGAGCTGGGTGATCTTTGTGTTCTGAACAATCATTAGCTAGCATTTAGCTATGAAGAGTGTTATCTCATGCTTGTATTTACCAATCAGAAGGTGGGAGTTGGACCAATGTGGCTGACTAAAGACCCAAAGGGAACAGGATAAAGACTTGAGCCAACTGAGCTCCATTCCAACTTGTTTTCAAGAGCCCACATCTGTGTGTAGCACGGGCAAGACTCTGTTTACCTGCCCCTGAGGGTGTGAGTACAAAGACTCAGAGGGCCCTTAGCAAGTGCAGGACGAGGCTGGCCTGCTCCCTTTCTCCACTCTTTATTCAGGATGGTATACTTTCACAGTTCCGGTAACTAGGCCCTTCTTCAGAAGCTTTGAACACTAACACCCAGCTTTGCTGCTCAGTGGGTTTTCATCCCTCCCAGTGTTTTAGATTCTGGCTCACCTGTGCTCATTTCTGCCTTGTGAAGCTTCACCACTAGAAAAGGCAGGCGAGTGAGAGTGTAGGCGGCAGGCTGTGGACTCTTGCCTCTTAGCTCCCTGCGGTGGTATAGCTACTGTTTTCACTGAAAAGATCAGAGAACACACCAATTTCATCATGGTAGCAGTGATCCATCTCCTCCTTCTCTCTTTCTAAAACATTGATGACAGACAACTCAGGAAACAAGAGTGAAGTGAAGCTTTGGGGATTAAGTATGACAGAGAAGTCAACAGTGGGCTCCATGAGTGTAAATAGACTCAGTACTCAGTACTCTTTATATGTAGTGGTTAGAGTAGGAGGCTGCCCAGCCTTCTGTTTATAAACGAGTGCTGGCTGGACTCCATGAGGAAGTTTAGGTTTCATTGTAACTAGAGGTATTTTAGAAAACTGTTGGGATACCAGCCACAAGTCTTAAGGGAAATTAGAGGAAGTGAGTGTTGATTTTGAGGTATCTTAACGACTTTTACCTTTATTAAATCCAGTCCTACCTTTCCCCCTTGTATATAATTCCATCTTGCCTAAGTGCCTATAGCACTTAGACAGAATTCCACATGTGTCTGTTAGGAGGTTGAAAACAGGCCCATGTACAGCGCTTGCCAAATTAAGTGAGAATAAAGTGGCTTACATTCTACTCACACAAAATCAGTTTTTAAGTTTCTATTTTTGGTGTAGGATTTTATGCCAGAGCAGTCTTTCTAGTAAATGAGGCAGAATTGCCACCCTTGAAGCAAATGGGACAGGTGCCCTGGACTTCACGCTTGGTCATTTAGGAGCCTCTGCTGCTGATGTAGGAGCTCTGCACAATGCCCCTCCCATGTAATTACAGCGTTGAAACTTCCCCTGGTAATTACGAGTCTTTATTTTAATATTATTATGTTAGCATGACATTCCATTTAACAAAAAGAGGGCTGTCTGCTCATTTCCTAACAGATGATGCTTATGGAGGTGAAGTAAGAGGAATCCCCAGCTCTAGGAATACAAAGAATAAACTTCCTGGTACCTCCCTCTTTTAAAAAAAACAAAACAAAACATCCATATGAAGCACAAATATTCATAGAAATTGAGTTACTGAATCAGCCTACAGATATGTAACTTCTATTTAATTACAAAGCCACTATGAGTAAACATTTCGGGATAAGAATACTTGTGTAAAATAAGCTATATATTTTAGCTAGCCCGTTATTTACAAGCTGTAAGCCTGGATTGGGCAGGTTGTTAGCTATTCTAACTTCCATCCCAGCTGTATGTCCCTAGTTACTTGCCATTTGAGCCTCACCCAGTTTATTTCTCTTCCTTCAGCTTGTCCTCAGAGTTCGTTTCTGCTGGCCACGTGCTCATGGTCCATCTCCTGTCATGGCGGCCTCGTCTAGTCTCTCCTGAGACTCTTCACTCATCCTCGAGTCCTGCCTCTCTCTCTTTACTGCCCCCTCACAGCCTCTGGCCTTTTATTAACGAATTAACTTTAAATTGGGGAGCAAGGTTTACAAAGCAAAGGCTGGTATATGTGAGAATCCTCTTTCCCAGGGCAACCAGACCTTGGGGTACAGGAATTAGCATTTGTATACACAGCAGTACCAGACCAACCCCCAACATGCTTGAGTTTTGAGAGCAGTTGTATTTTGCTAGACATTTGATGGGAACATATTTCTCTAATACCATCTAAAATGCTTGGCTACCCTGCATAAGAATTATTTTAAGTCTTGCCTGTTTTGTTTTAGAAATCAAAGTTTAATCAGCTACATAACCAGCTACACAATCAGCTATACAATGTCATTTGGTTTTGGTATTAGACAAGACTTCACAGCAAGTCATCAGCATTTTGCCTATGCTTAATGAGGTACAATTAATTATTCACAGTCGCTCCTACCTGAGCAATCTGCTAAAATCTAAAATGTAACTTTTTTCATTTTAAGCCAATTTTTTGTTATGTTTTACCAAATAATTGCTACCTGGTATAGGTTTTAGTCTTCGCTTTTTAGTGTGTTCATGATTTTTACTTTTCCCTTGTCAGGATTCGCATGCCCACCTGCTCTCTTACCCTTGTCTCTGTTGGTTTCGGTATATGGCACTGCTTCATCTCTTAGCCTGTGAAATCCTCAGGTGCTTTGTTCTCTAGGAGCCTTTCTTAGTTGGTGTCACAGAAATTCAGTATTGCTGTCTTCCAAACATCTGTGCCACTTCCTACTCTGATTCAGTGTTAAGATAGCTGTGCTATGAATTTAATTTGATCTGTAGTTGAATTATATAGTTTTCTTATAAATAAGGATGGAAAACAGTGATATGTGTGTGCTTTACAATTTCTAATGCTTTCAATCATTTACTTAGTTCTACAATAACACTATGTAGTAAAGTACTTTCTCTATCCTCCCCATAAACAGACATTTGTCCAAGTTCACATAGCTAGTTAGTTAGTGGCAGACTTAGATCTCCCAAGCTCCCATTTTCTCCAATATCACACAAGTTCTATTCTATTGATTCTAATAATAGTAACAACAGCAGCAAAAATGCAGTGGCTGACTTTGTTGAATGATTATGATAGTCCAGGATAGAAACTGGACTTTTTACACAGAATAAAGGACATCCATGGTTTTCTTTATAAAAAAAAGTAGAGTACATATTTATCCCATTCAATAGTCAACAACATCTTGAAAATCTTCTATTTCTCCAAAACTTTTGTGGCTGGGGGTATATGCATGAGACTCTTGTGTTCATGTGCATGTGCATTGTGTGAAGGTTAGAGGTCAGATCAAGCATCTTCTCAACCACTTTCCACTGTAGGTTTTAAGGTGAGTCTCTTCCTGGAGCTCACTGATTGTGCTTGGCTACTTTGTCTGGCCAGCAAGCCCCAGAGATCTCTTGTCTGCCTCCCCAGTCCTGAGATTGTAGGCATGTACTGCCATGACTGTGCCAGTGACACGGATGCTGGGAATCTGAGCACAGGCCCTCTTATCTGTGTGGCAAATGCTTTGCTGACAGTCATTTTGCATGTCATTGTAGTGCATTCTCCTTGCAGATTTCTTAGGGGTCTCTTTCCTGTGTTCTGCAGTCTAATTCCACTGCTGGTTTGTTCCAGTCAGTATCCAGCAAAATCTGTTGGAAAATCTGTTCAGTTTGGTGTTTGTCACTGTGACAGACACCTGAAAGAAAGACTTGTAAGAAGAAGAGTTCCTGTGACTCCATTTCAGAGGTCTCAGCCTTGGCCGACTGGCTCCATTCCACTGGGTGCGCAGTCATCCTCAAACCTCATGTTAGGAAGATGTGGTGGAGGGAATATACTCATCTCACGGTAAGGGGCTAGAGCTCCATAAACCTTTCAGAGGCACATCTCAGTGACTGACCTACCTCCTTCAGCTAGTCCTGACCATCAAGTCATCCATCCCAATGCCATTATCCAGTCGCCTCAGTAGTGCCCCCAGCTGGTAACCAGCCTTCAATATGTGAGCCTGGGGCCATGTTTTATGTTTTATATCATAACAAAAGGATGTTTTCTCCTGTTATCTTTATTTTGAGAGATCTTGTCCCACTTATAATACAAATATATTATATAGAATTATATCAATCTAGTGAATTTCTATTGAGGGAAGTTTTTAGAGTAAACTTTGTTAAGCCCATTTAATTTCTTGATTAATTTATGCAACAAAATTATATTCATTTATTCTGAACTAGACATAACCTTTTAATTTTATAGCATTTGTTTTTATCTATTTTGCATTGTAAAAGTCAGAAAACATTTAGTTAACATCACGAAGCAGGATTCCGTGACCATTGTTATTATTTTCTATATCTTCTTCCCTTTATTAATTACATGCTTACTATGATCAGCTTTTTTTCCCCTGTGCACTAAGGTTTCACAATTGCTTGCTGAGTTATTTAGTACTAAAATGCTGCACATATTTTGTTGCAAAATTAAAGAATGTGTGAATTTTGCTAACTAATTGGAAATGGGCCCGAGCAGGTTCTTCTGTGTTCATCAGGAGCGTGCCATGTCACTATGCCAGTGTAATTGTCTAATATCTGCAGAGGACGGAACAATTTGTACAGAAATGTTCTTGTCTGTGTTTCCCAGCTGGTAGTGACAGCAGGGAACTGGATAACTCCAGCAGCCAAGGGCCCCATGGCTGGGGTGTGCTTGGTTTCATCAGGTACACCGACGCTCATCTTTGGGCTAGTATTTGTACCTTTCCAAGCTTTCTTCATTAGTTAAGTTGCCTGATTTGTATGAAGTCTGGAAATTTTTTGCTATCCTCTCCACCAGTTTAGTTTTTCTGCCTTGTGTTTCTTAGCAAACCATTTTTTCATATTGATATTAGATTTGTATTTTCTTCTGGAGGATGTGTTTATCTCCTTATCCCTTCCATGCTGGTTTGGTGGCACTGAGGCTGGCCACGCTCCAAACTTTCCTTGTTGTATATAGTCACAGTATATATGATAAGCAGGTTACAGAAATATAGATTGTATTCCTGTAAGAAAAGGATCTTAGCCTTTTGCAGGGAGCTTTGTGTGGGAGCCATACCTTTGGACTCTGTCTTCTTTTCTTGGCTATTACAAGACTCATCTATGTGAATATTTAGGACTATTTCCTGTTCTCTTTCAGTAAAGTTGTTTTTCCGGTTATATAATCTGCTTTTATTGAGATAACTTAAAAAACTTAGAAATTGCCACTGATTGTATAGCAGCAATCTCCTTCTTGGGCAAGAGCTTAATGGATGTGGTAGAATTTAGAGACCAATTAATCCGTGCCTTTGTATTGACATGAGCAAACCTAGGCCCAGAGGCTGGTTAAGAAACCTCCGTGTAAGAGCAGGTATACAGATTATAATCCTGGTGTCCAGACTCCAGTGTAATGAACCATAAGAAATAGTAAGCAAAAAATTTGAAGGCTTACCAATTAATGAAAAGTTTCAATTTTAAAAAGCCAGCTAGAATTTTTTTTCTGGTTCTTACAATTATTTTACTTTGCTATTGTTCCCTGTGTGTAATATTTAGGGACATTCAGTTACTTTTCTAAAAAGGGACTCAGGGTGCTATTGAAAGTTAATTTCTAAATATCATACGGACTGAAGCAACACCGTACAAACTATTCAAGAATTGAGGGAAACTGGAAAGAAGGAGAAAGCAAGCCACTGTGGAGAGCAGGAGCTGCGCTTGTCAGTGGCAAGCACTGGGATCCACTTAAAGCTCAGCTGCAGAGGAAAGGTCTGCCATGCCCCCTCACTGGCCTCCCCTCAATTCCACAAAGGACATCCCCATACCTGGTCTGGTCAGTTTTAAAACCTTGAGTTGACAGACATCTGTTTGATTTCATGGCATTGTGGCAAAAATCCTCCTGAAAGCAGTCAAGGAAGATGCCTCTTGATGTCTGTTCTGTGTGATAAAATAGAAAGTACAGCCCAAGACATTACACAGCATTGGGTTGTCTTCAGTTCTTCATGGCCTAGAACTTAATTTAAGCGAGCCTCCCTCCAAAACAGGCGTGTTATTATCTCTATGTACATGACTGGTATGAGCCTTCTAGCCATTTTGCACTGAAGGGGTATTTGCATATGAGCAGCAGCTCTGTAAATGTTAATCTCTCCACTTTCTGTACTAAGAGCATCACCAAAAAAATTTCATCATCAAAAACGGAAGGCACTTCTAAGAGGTGTCTGTCCCCTTTGGAAGAACAAAGTGCAGGGCTCCAACTTCCTCCCCTTTTCTCCCCTTTCCTTCAGCTTTAGTGCTTATTACCTGAAGGTTACATGTGAGTCATAAGAGATAGACATCTGAGAGAGATGCCCTCTTGCTGCCTGACTTTACTGGTGTCCTCTAGGGCATGGCGGTGTTCTAGGAAGACAGAGGAGTGATTCTGAGCTGCGGCTTGAAGTAGAGAAAACACAGTAGTCAGGCTAAGCTTCGGAGAAGGGAGGACATCTCACCAAAGAAAGCTGAGGGTGGCTGAAAAGTGGTAGGTGAGGCAGGATGGGCCTTATAGTCAGCTGTTTTGGAGATAGGAGGCTGATAGGAGCAAACAGCAGCGGGACTGAGCGGCAGCCTTAGGGGCTGCTTCTGCTGAGGAGTCTCTCTTCAAGGCCTGTCACTGACGTGAAGTCTCCCATTTCAGTCTCAGGATCCAAAGCCATCTCTGGATGAATTTCCCTTGACCTGACTTCTACTCTTCTTGGCTCTTTTCTCCTATTCTTTTACTCCTTTCCCTCTGTGATAGAATACAGATAGAGTGATCAGGAAAACAGCCCTAGATCCCTTTCTTCAACAAAAGACTTAATTGCCCAAGTACACAGTTTAACTAAAATAATAAGACTCATAAGTTTATGTGACCCCAGAATATATCAAAGTTCTTAAAGTTGTGGCCCAAGCTCCCTGAGCTGGAGGAGTGTGGGCTTTCTGCCTTCAGTTTGAGTTCTGCCTGTGAGCTTCATATCCTGTTACTCCCTGCTCTGGAGTTGACAGAGTCTTGACTCCTCCCCTTCTGTCCTAGCCCTGGAGTTAACAGTCTTGGCTCCTCCCCTTCTGAGGCTACCTCCTTCTAGTATGTTGTCCTGAGGAGCTCAGCAGGGCAATGATGGAAAGAAAAGAGCTAGTTTCATGAGATCTCCAATTCCTTCGATTTTTAAGAAACTTTTACTCACTAAATATAATCTCAATATCTATGTAAGAATTTATGTTAATTTTATTAAAAGAGACAAGCTAAATTTATAGAATAGTGGCTAATAAGTAAAGATAAAGTTGCACAGGGATAAAGTGAAAATATTAGCAGGCAATTTTTTAGCAGATACACGTTGAATAGTGTCTTATCTCCTACATTTCCCAGTGAGAAAAGTAAGTGTATGTAATTTTTGTGACAGAAAAATTAGACATAATTTATGTACTTATTCAATTAAAGTAATCCTGAGGATCTTCTCTTCTAGACAAAACCATGATTAGAAGGAGCACACAGCTGTAATTGTTTCGTTTTGCTCAGGATATTTACAGAAATTCCTTCCTAGATTATTCTTTCAGCATTTCCTAGAAGGAACTCTGAGAGCCTCTTAAAGTGAAGTAGGAAGTGACCGATGAGATCTCTGGCTTAGGAAAGGAGCTAAACAAACTGTGGGCTGTGCTGTGGTGAGGGTGGAGGTGGGGAGGCCAGCGGGACCCTTTCCAGCAGCCCAGGAGGATGTGCAGCTCTAGAGTTGAGACAGGGACTTGAAGAGGAAGAACCAGATGTGGGAAACAGGCACTTCAAAATAAACATGTCCAAAATTAAACTGCCTTTGTAAACTTCCCGCCCCTACCCAGCAACCCGTCTCCTTCCCGGTTTCTTTCCCAGTTAATGGCCTGGTCTTTCCACTCTCAGCCCAGGATGAAGACTCCTCTGCTTGGGCCATCATCATTATGGAATTCTTTAAAGAGTTTCGCCTTTGCTCTCATGTCTTTCTCTCTACCATTTCATCAGACTAGCTTTCCAGAACTGAACATCTGACTCTGCCACTCCCCAGCCTCAGTGGCTGCTCTGGAAACAGTGTAGACTCTTGGCTGCCTACGTTCTGCCACACTTGGAGTCACCTCCCTAGATGGCCCATTCCTTACAGCCCCTTCTCCATTTCTGCTGTGGTCTTGGACTTCTTGCAAACCTCTCTGGATCACAGAACCCACATGTCTCTTTATAGCACTCTCTCTACTAGGACACCCCCTGCTCCCCCTTTCTCCATACCTTCTAATTTCATGATTATTTTTAAATCCTATCTTACATGTGGTGGGCCTTCCTAGGCTTCAGGTTAAATCTCAAAGCATCTTGGATGCTTCATATAGCCACATTCACTCAGAACCTCAGCAGTGTTCCCTTGTGTTTTGTATTGCTTAGGAAATGACCTGTGAACACCACCCTTTCACTTTCAGTGAGTTTGTCAGTATGTAGCAAGCAAAGGTACAATAAAGAACAAGCAGCAGATAAATAGCAAACTATTACCAAATCAGATGCTCTCAAACTCCAGCAGAGACAACTAGAGTAGACAAATTAAGAGAGCAAACAAAAAAAAATAATATCCAGTTTGGGGGATTACAAATATCCTGTAAAAAACAGAAGCCTCATTGACGTAGACAGCTGGGGGCCTCGACAGAAAAAGTATCTCCTTTGGTGTGTTTCTTAGAATGAATGTAAATGAGCATATAGAGACTGTAACCACACCTGGGCACTGATAGCCATCGAGCAGAAATGGACGGTCTGCGCTGAAGGCCCAGCAGAGCAGGGCAGTCTCCACGAATGAGCTTGGCCTTCCCTCTTCCACATAGTCATCTTGTACTATGGGATAAGCAACAGAAACCTCTTTGGGGGATGCCCACCTCTGGCTGTTCTCAAGGACTTGGTGCCTCCACCTTGAGCTCATTTTATTTTTATTTTTGTTTCTTTTGTTACAGTAAGGAGGCCAGCTGTCCCAAGACAGGTTTTGAAGGAAGCCAAAGGGGGTCTCCCTGCTCTGCCGGCTTTTTAAATTTATTTATTTGTTTATTTGTTTTGGTTTTTGAATCTTGAGACAAGATCTCTCTTTCTAGTGCTGGCTGGCTGTTCTAGAACTAGTTGTGTAGAGAAGGTTGGCTTCAATCTCACAGAGATCTACCTGCCTCTGCCTTTCTCACTCTAGGACTTTACCACCAAGCACTTCCAACTATCTATTTTAATGGGCTTAAACAGCGCATGATAATTTACAATATAATGTATATTACAGCCTGTTTGTATTTCCTGGTAAACTGCATGCTTAAGCATGGCCAGGTGCTACATCATTATATAGCATCATATCAAGCTCATTCAGGACAGCACTCAGCCTGTGTACTCATGGAGTTGATCATTGAGAAAGGAAGAGGGGAAGGGAGGGAGGAAAAAGACATGTTTTATACCAATACCCTTCCATTGAGTGGTGGAGTGCATAGCAATGCCGTCCTGCTGGGCATGAAAGGAAAGGCGGGTAGGTGTGCGTGGGGGTCCGACGAGTGCAGCCTGAGCATCCTTTCACTTGACAGGAATGGGAGTCTCCAGTGCAGCTGAGCAAAGAAGTGAACTATGTGTAGTGGGAGTGAGGTAGGTACTCCAGAGGCTGTGGAGCAAAAAGACAGGTCAGAGTTCTAGAGAGCCCCAAGAACACAGCAAGCAGCTGCTCCAGAGCACAGGTATCTTAGCCTATCTCCCCTCTGCACTGCAGCTGCCCTGCAGGGACCTCCATGCTCTGCTGTGGTGACCAGTGAGGTGGCCAAGCTCCTGATGCTTTTCAGGACTCAAGGGCTTTTAGATCTTTGCTGTCTCTGGCATTACCTTGAGTCTGTGATGCTCGCATTTCTCTGTGATTGCTGAAATTAAAAGAACTGAAAGTTTTAACATAGACATCATTGTCATCTAATTTTATCTGTTTTAAACTGGCTATTTTCTTCCAGCATGCCATTTAAAGCTTCCATGGCTGTTGTAATTGACATGCAAATGTGCAAGTATAATTCTCCTTGTTTGTGCTTCTATGCTAGGCTTAAATTTTTGTGGATGAAATCCATCTAGATACTAAGCCGATTCCTAAGAGACAAAATGACCCTTTATTCTGGCATTAATGAACTTAGCAGTCTGGTTCTTCAGCTTTCAGAACATAATGTGGGAACTTGGTGGGTGGCTTCTAGGAGTGAGTAAAGAGATGGCTTGAGGTCCAGATTGCCTAATGAATTTCATACTGAAAACTATAACCCACTGCACAGGAGCTAAAAGGATGAGCATCAGGATCAAACACACCCAGACCGAATCCTCTGGAATTTACTGTGATTGTTGTACTGCTTAGCATTTCTGAGCCTTGCCTTCTGGGTTTGTAAGATTAAGACAATCTATTTCCTAACTGATGGTGCCACATCTGTGTGGGGATTAAATGGCACATGAAAACACTTAACAGAGACCTTGAGAAAGTATAAGAAATTAATGCTGTCATTGATGTTTCCCACAATACTGAACTCAACTTTTAACTGTTGCTCTTCACACACAGCCTAGTGGTTAGGTTTCATTGCAGGGAAGTAGCGTGGGCACATGGCCTACCTTCTACAAAAGGTCAGTAGCTCCAGCATGAGCCAGAGGGAAGGAGGGTGCCTCTAAGAAGAGCACATAGGGCTGGATTCCGTTCATGTGCCCAATGTTAGAGTTCCAGAGTTTTAAAGGAAAAAGGACTAAATCAAGAAGATCTCAGTGTTCTAGTTATCTTTCCATAACTGAAAAATGTTTTTCTGAGAAATTGAAGAAAAGCCATTATTTTTATATATACCTGATTGCCTTTGATGGCATTTTATAACCTGTAGTCGTCAATGTTCTGTAGTGATATGTTTCTTAGCTATGGAACTAAAAGGTCAAGAGGTAGACACCAGTCTCTGGACTTCCTCTCATAAGAATGGTACAGGGATACCACACTTCAGAGTCAGAGTGAGCCTTCAGTGGCCTCTGTGTCACAGATGTGCCGTGCATGTTTGCTGGTTTGGGTTTTATTAACAACCAAAGTAGTAGACCGCTAAAGAAGTAGCTTGCCAGAAATTTACCTCCGAAGCTTCTTCCTGCTGAACTCTGTTTGTGTCCTTGCAGGGTGTAGGAAAGAACAAGATTGTGGATCGATTCCTTCACCTGCTCAACAGACCCCGAGAATATATCCAGCTGCACAGGTAGAGAATTGCCCGCGAGGCCTTTAAGCTCTGACTGAGTTATTCATCTCTCTCCTCCATGAATTAAATATACTCTCTTAAAAGCCTGCCTTATAAACCAGGGTCCTCCCCAGTCCTCCTGCTCTTAGCTCTCCTTCCCTTAAAACGCGGTGAGGGGCAGGCTCACGGATAAGAGCACGGGCTGCTCTTACAGAGCATAGGCTTAGTTCTCAGAAACCACATAGTGGCTCAGAGCCCTCTGTAGCTCCAGTTCCAGAGGGTTTGGCACTCTTTTTGGCCTCTGTGCATATGTGGTGCCCATACTCAGGTACACACATAGACATAAGTAACTTGTTTTTAAAAGGTATTGAATGAAGAATACCTTATAAACACAAGTTAATAGATACTTTGTGCACAAAGAGATGCAGCAGGTCTCATCAGCACCAAGGCATTCAAGTTGGAAGACATGTGGTGCCCAAGCCCCTGCTCCTACTCAGAAGCTAAGCTGTCCGACAGGGAGAAGACACAAACTTTGTGTAGGGTAAGGAGCACAGACTATGGAAGGGACATAGCATCTCTTGCCTTCCTTAAGATACTGTGTGGATGATTTAGTCGTGGTTGGAGTAATGGTTCAAGATAACTTTTAAGAAAATGAAATTTCTCAACGTGAGTTATTTAAGTTTTAGCAGTGGGCTGGTTCTCATTCTAGAAACCAAATGCAGGCAGCAGATCTACTGGAAACTAAATACTGGAGGAAATCAGGACACAAGCTATGTGTATATATGCCAAGTATTGAGCAGTTTAAACCTAGTGTCGATTATTGTTTTGATCCCAGTAAATAACAAATGCTGTCGTGGAAAGAACACTGGACTGTGTTAAAAGAACAAGTCTTTGGTTTGAGTTCTTTGCTAAATAATTATGAGTTCCTGAGAGAAAGTTTTAGAATGAGAACATCTAGCAGGTCAAAGGTCAAAGAGAAAAGTTCTAAAGGAAAGTTGAGATATGGTCAAAAACAATCAAAACAAAGCAAACCAAAACAAACATTCCATCTGGGAGTTCATACCCCTGAGCAGTCCTAGTGCAGGCAGAGCATCATCCCCTGAGCAGCCCTAACCCAGGCAGAGCAGCAGAGCTGGACAGACTCACAGGCCCTGGGAACAGCAGTACCCTTAGGAGTCTGTGAGCTGAGCCTGCTGTGGGTGCTGTGGCGGTTAGATGGTACATAGCCTGTGCTGTGTGTGCTTTAGAAGTAGCGTTTTCCTACCCTTTCAAGAGCCACTCTGGACCATCGTGAGGTTCCCAAGAAACATGAAGAATACAGGCTTACTGCTGGTGGAGGTGGTGTACACCTGTAACCGCAGTGCTGAGGAGGCCACAGAAGGACTGAGTTTGAAGAGCAGCCCACTCTGTGTAATGACCCCGGCCAGAGGAAAGGACGGAGGGGTGGGAAGCAAAAAGGGAAGAACCTAGCTCATCAGTTGTATAATTTTGACGCTTCTTTCTCATGCAAGATAACATTAAAAATAAAAACTGGGTATTTTTGGAGGCAGTAAGGAATGTGGGACATAGAAAGAAGCAACAGAATTAATAATATGCACTTAAGATGATGGAGTTAACAGAGCAATTATAAAATAGCCACCGTAAATATTTTCAAGTATTCTAAAAGGGAACTGAGAAGCAAAACAAGACCCAGAATGACAGCGCAGAAAAAGAGTAACCTATCTCAACGTTAAAGTCTCAAAGGTGGGGACAGGGTAGAGCAGAAAAACATTTGAAGAGGTAGCAGCAAGAAAGTTCCTGAAATTGATATAATAACATGAGATCATCAATAGCCCAATGAATCCTAAGTATGGTAAACAGAAAAGGAAAGCATGACACATGATAACCAGATGGCTGAAAACCAAACGAAAATATTTAAAGCCATTAAAATGGAAGAAAAAGCACATTTCTAAATAGAGAAAGTTTTGATTGGCACATTAAAAAATGCTCTTTCATATAAAGGACAATTACATTTACAGCAACACACACACACACACACACACATACACATATGCAAACACATCCAATAACTTGTAAAAGGATAGTATGGGGCTGCGGGGGAGGGTTCAGTGATTATAGCATTGGCCATACAAGCATGAAAAGCAGAGTTAGGACCCCCAGATTCCAAGCACCCACATACATGCCAGATATGGTAGCGTAATTTCAGCCCTTGAAAGTCAGACACAAATGAGGCCGAGAACAAGCTGGCAAGCAAACTAGCCGTGTTGGGAAATTGTCAGCTCACTTGAGAGAGCCTGCCTCAGTCAGGTGGAGAGTAGCCCAGAAGACTACCACCATCAACCGTGGGCCTCCTCCAGTGCATACACAAGCACACACACACACAGTTGTAAACATGCACACGTAAGTGTGCACTAAAAGGAGGATGTGTAGTGACCATATGGGTGTAAGCCCAGGAATATAAGGTAAATAATGGCCCCACTTGTTGTTATGGTTGTTTGGTTTTTGTTTTGTTTGGGACAGGTGGGTCTATGTAGCCCAGGCTGTCCTGGGACTGAGTATGTTGATCGGGCTGATCTTGAAGTCAGAGATCTGCCTACCTCTGCTTCCCAGTGCATAGATTAAAGATATACATCACCATACCTAGCTAATAATCTTGTTCAACTCAAAGAAACTACTTTTATTGTGTCTTTCTTTCATTTTAATTAATTGCTGGTTTTGTCTTTATTTCTTTGTTCTTGTATTTCCTTTAGACTTGATCTATTCAGTTTTAGACTTCTAAATGCCTAAGTCATTGGTTTTTGGCCTGTAAATTGTAACATGTGTATTTAAGATTCTGAGTGTATTTGGGTCTTAGTTCCTTCCCCTCTAAGTGAAGAGCATAGACACAGTATACATTATGTTTCTTTCCATCTGGTATTTCAATATCTTCAGTGAAGAAGTTGGTACTCAGGGTCTTTCAAAATCTTAGAGGATTAGAGATAGCATTCCTTGCTTTCTGTCTAGAATGCCTTTAATATGAACATTTTGTTATGAAGTAACAAGTGGTCCACAAAATAGTGATGCCTTCTGCTGGTATATAATCTGTGCTAATTCTTACACTGGCTAAATAAACGTGTAGAGATACTTTCTGCAAGGAATTTTCTAAACTCAAAATAATGAAAATGTCAAAGCTAAAGTTCATGTTGTATGGCCCCTGTTGCGATATAATTGATCGGTAAGAGTGCTACAAACAAAACAGCTCTGCATTTCAGTAGGGCTAAGAACTTCTCCTCAATCATATTAAATAGTTACCTGACTATGTAAACTGGAAGACAAAAACGTCCAATTTAAAATATAAAATATTGAGACCTCTGCCTGGGCCACCAGGGCTCCGTAGCAAAACAGCGCCGGAAGAAAGCTAGCCACCCAGAAGTGTGGAGAAACCAGTGAGAGGAGGTAAGATGAGTAACACTGCTGACTGGGACTCACCCAGAATCCTTGGGACACAGGGACTGAGAAACAGCCGGAAACAGGAGCCTTCCAATTTCCATCTGTGGCAGGAGATCTCTGCCTGGGCCACCAGGGCTCCATAGCAAAATAGCGCTGGGAGGAAGCTAGCCTCCCAGGAATGTGGGGAAGCCTGTCTGCTCAGAGGGACCCACGTGGAATCCCCAGGACACAGGGACTGAGGAACGGGGTTCTGGATTCTTTTGGTGGCTGGAGAGCAGATCCTGTGACACAGGGCTCCAAACTCAAATAGTGCCAGGAGAGAGCTGATGTACCAGGAGTGCCGACACAGCTTTAAGAACAGGCAAGACCACCACTTCTTCTCAAATTCACTGGACCAAGAGGGACCTTTGCAGAGCCATCAGGAGACAGGAAACAAGGGTCAGCTGGGGATTAGATCCTTCTTGTTTCTGTCTGCACCCCAGAGCTGACCCTGCACCACAACTCTCCAAACACAAATTCCTCTCAGAGAGAACTGGTCTCCAAGGAGTATTGACACCTAGGCTTGCAGGAAAGACAAGCCACAGTCAGAGAGAATAAGACCAGCTAACATGAGAGATAGCTAGATGGCGAAAGGCAAGGCAAGAACACAAGGAACAGAAACCAAGGCTACTTGGCATCATCAGAACCCAGCTCTCCCACCACAGCAAGCCCTGGATACCCAAACACACCAGAAAAGGAAGACTCAGACTTAAAATCACTTATCAAGAGGACGATAGACGATTTTAAGAAGGAAATAAATAACTCCCTTAAAGAAATACAAGAGAACACTGGTAAACAACTGGAAGCCCTTAAAAATCCCTTAAAGAATTACAGGAAAACACAATCAAACAGGCAGAATTACAGGAAAACACAAACAAATAAAACCATTCAGAAATTAAAAACAGAAATAGAAACAATAAAGAAATCACAAAGGGAGACAACCCTGGAGTTAGAAAACCTAGGAAACAAATCAGGAGTCATAGATGCAAGCATCACCAACAGAATACTAGAGATGGAAGAGAGAATCTCAGGTGCGGAAGATACCATAGAAAACATGGACACAACAGTCAAAGAAAATGCAAAATGCAAAAAGCTCCTAACCCAAAACATCCAGGATATCCAGAGAAGACAGAACCTGAGGATAATAGGTATAGAAGAGAGTGAAGATTCCCAACTTAAAAGTCCAGTAAGTATCTTCGACAAAATTGTAGAAGAAAATTTCCCTAACCTAAAGAAAGAGATGAACATAAATATACAAGAAGCCTACAGAACTCCAAATAGACTAGACCAGGAAAGAAATTCCTCCCGTCACATTATAGTCAAAACACCAAATACACAAAATAAGGAGAATATTAAAAGCAGTAAGGGAAAAGGAGCAAGTAACATGTAAAGGCAGACCTAACAGAATTACACCAGACTTCTCATCAGAGACTATGAAAGCTAAAAGATCCTGGGCAGATCTCATACAGACTCTAAAAGAACACAAATGTCAGCCCAGGCTGCTATACCAGGCAAAACTCTCAATAATCATAGATGGTGAAACCAAAATATTCTATGACAAATCTAAATTTGCACAGTATGTTTCCACAAACCCAGCCCTACAAAGAATAATACATGGAAAAACGCCAACTCAAGGAGGGAAACTACACCCAAGAAAAAGCACGAAAGTAATCTTTCAACAAACTCAAAAGAAGATAGCCACACAAGCATATAAACAACATCGAAAATAACAGGAAGCAAGAATCACTATTCTTTAATATCTCTTAACATCAGTGGTCTCAATTCCCAATAAAAAGACATAGACTGACAGACTGGATCCATAAACAGGACCCAGCATTTTGCTGCAACCAAGAAACACACCTCCGTATTAAAGACAAACACTACCTCAGAGTAAAGGGCTGGAAAACAATTTTCCAGGCAAATGGCCCCAAGAAACAGGCTGGAGTAGCCATTCTAATATCGGGTAAAATCGACTTTCAACCAAAAGTCATCAAAAAAGATAAAGAAGGACACTTCATACTCATCAAAGGAAAAATCTACCAAGAAGAACTCTCAATTCTGAACATCTATGCCCCAAATGCAAGGGCTCCCACATTCATAAAAGAAATTTTACTAAAGCTCAAAGCACACATTGCACCTCACACAATAATAGTAGGAGACTTCAACACTCCACTATCATCAATGGACAGATCTTGGAAACACAAACTAAACAGAGACACGGTGAAACTAACAGATGCTATGAACCAAATGGGTTTAACACATATCTATAGAACATTTCATCCTGCATCAAAAGAATATACCTTCTTCTCAGCACCTCATGGTAGCTTCTACAAAACTGATCATACCATTGGTCACAAAACAAACCTCAACAGATATAAGAAGATTGAAATAATCCCATGCCTCCTATCAGATCACTACGGATTAAGGTTGGTCTTCAAGGGCAACAACAACAACAGAAAGCCCACATACACATGGAAGCTGAACAATGCACTGCTTAATGATAAGTTGGTCAAGGAAGCAATAAAGAAGGAAATTAAAGACTTCCTAGAATTCAATGAAAATGAAAGTACAACACACCCAACTTATGGGACACAATGAAAGCAGTGTTAAGAGGAAAACTCATAGCTCTGAATGCCTCCAAAAAGAAACTGGAGAGAGCATACACTAACAGCTTAACAGCACACCTGAAAGTTCTGGAACAAAAAGAAGCTAATACACCCAAGAGGAGTAGAAGGCAGGAAATAATCAAATTAAGGGCTGAAATCAACCAAGTAGAAACTAAAAGAACTATATAAAGAATCAACAAAACCAAGAGCTGGTTCTTTGAGAAAATCAACAAGATAGATAAACCCTTAGCCAGACTAACCAGAGGGCACAGAGACAGTATGCAAATTAACAAAGTTAGAAATGAAAAGGGAGATATAACAACAGATTCTGAGGAAATTCAAAAAATCATCAGATCTTACTATAAAAACCTATATGCAACAAAATTGCAAAATCTGGATGAAATAGACAAGTTTCTAGACAGATACAAAATACCAAAGTTAAATCAGGATCAGATAAACCATCTAAACAGTCCCATAACCCCCAAAGAAATAGAAGCAGTCATTAAAAGTCTCCCAACCAGAAAAAGCCCAGGACCAGATGGGTTCAGTGCAGAATTCTATCAGACCTTCAAAGAAGACCTAATACCAATACTCTTCAATCTATTCCACAAAATAGAAACAGAAGGAACACTACCTAATTCATTCTATGGGGCCACAGCTACACTGATACCAAAACCCCACAAAGACCCAACAATAAAAGAAAACTTCAGACCAATTTCCCTTATGAATATCGATGCAAAAATACTCAATAAAATTCTTGCAAACCGAATCCAAGAACACATCAAAACGATCATTCACCATGATCAACTAGACTTCATCCCAAGGATGTAGGGATGGTTCAATACCTGGAAATTCATCAATGTAATCCACTACATAAACAAGCTCAAAGAAAAAAAGCACATGGTCATTTCATTAGATGCTGAAAATGCATTTGACAAAATTCAACATCCCTTCATGATAAAAGTCTTGGAAAGATCAGGAATTCAAGGAGCATACCTAAGCAAAGTAAAAGCAATATACACCAAACCAGTGGCCAACATCAAACTAATTGGAGAGAAACTCGAAGCAATCCCACTAAAATAAGGGACTAGGCAAGGCTGCCCTCTCTCTCTCCCTATCTATTCAATACAGTACTTGAAGTTCTAGCTAAAGCAGTCAGACAACAAATGGAGGTCATAGGGATACAAATTGGAAAGGAAAAAATCAAAATAGCACTATTTGCAGATGATATGATAGTATACTTAAGTGACCCAAAAAACTCCACCAGAGATCTGCTACAGCTGATAAACAACTTCAGCAAAGTGGCTGGATACAAAATTAATTCAAGTAAATCAGTAGCCTCCCTATACTCGAAGGATAAACAGGCTGAGAAAGAAATTAGGGAAATAACACTCTTCACAATTGTCACAAACAATATAAAATATCTTGGTGTGACTCTAACCAAACAAGTGAAAGATCTGTATGACAAGAACTTCAAGTCTCTGAAGAAAGAAATTGAAGAAGACCTCAGAAGATGGGAAGATCTCCCATGCTCATGGATTGGCAGGATTAACATAGTTAAAATGGCCATCCTGCCAAAAGCAATCTACAGATGCAATGCAATCCCCATCAAACTCCCAACTCAATTCTTCATAGACTTAGAAAGAGCAATTCTCATATTCATATAGAATAACAAAAAACCCAGGATAGCAAAAACTATTCTCAACAATAAAAGGACTTCTGGGGGAATCAGCATCACTGACCTCAAGCTGTACTACAGAACAGTGGTGATAAAAACTGCATGGTATTGGTATAGTGACAGGCAGGTAGATCAATGGAATAGAATCGAAGACCCAGAATTGAACCCACACACTTATGGTCACTTGATCTTTGACAAAGGAGCTAAAACCATCCAGTAGAAAAAAGACAACATCTTCAACAAATGGTGCTGGTTCAACGGCGGTCTACATGTAGAAGATTGCGAATTGATCCATTCCTATCTCCCTGTACAAAGCTCAAGTCCAGGTGGATCAAGAACCTTCACATAAAACTAGATACACTGAATCTAATAGAAGAGAAAGTGGGAAAAAGTCTCTAACACATGGGCACAGGGGAAAAGTTCTTGAACAGAACACCAATGGCTTGTGCTCTAAGATCAAGAATTGACAAATGGGACCTCATAAAATTACAAAGCTTCTATAAAGCAAAGGACACTGTCAATAGGACAAAACGGCAACCTACAGATTGGGAAAAGATCTTTACCAATCCTATGTCCGATAGAGGGCTAATATCCAATGTATACAAAGAACTCAAGAAGCTAGACTCCAGAGATCCAAATAACCCTATCAAATGTGGGGAACAGAGCTAAACAGAGAATTCTCAACTGAGGAAACTCAAATAACCGAGAAGGACCTAAAGAAATGTTCAACACCCTGAGTCATCAGGGGAATGCAAATCAAAACACCCCTGAGATTCCACCTCACACCAGTCAGAATGACTAAGATCAAAAACTCAGGTGACAGCAGATGTTGGCGAGGATGTAGAGAAAGAGGAACACTCCTCCATTGCTGGTGGGAATGCAAGCTGATACAACCTCTCTGGAAATCAGTTTGGCGGACCCTCAAAACAATGAACATAATACTACCTGAGGATCCAGCTATACCACTCCTGGGCATATATCCTGAAAATGCTCCAACATGTAATAAAGACACATGTTCCATTATGTTCATAGCAGCCATATTTATAATAGCCAGAAACTGACTGTCCCTCAACAGTGGAATGGATACAGAAAATGTGGTACATTTACACAATGGAATACTACTCAGCTATTAAATACAATGACTTCATGAAAGTCACAGGCAAATGGATGTAACTTGAAAATATCATCCTGAGCCAGGTAACGCAGTCACAAAAGAATGAACATCGTATGTACTCACTGATAAGTGGATATTAGCCAAAAAGTTCAGAATACCCAAGAGTCTCTTCACAGCAACCATAGGGCTGAGTGTGAAGTCACAGAGGGAGGAGTTGGAGAAGGGACTGAAGGAGCTGAGGGAGTTTGCAGCCCCAGGGAGGGAGCAACAGTGGCAACTGGCCTGACCCCTCGATGCTCCAGGAGACTGAATCACCAACCAAAGAATACACATGGAGGGACCCTTGGTGCTGGCCACATATGCAGCAGAGGAGGGTCTTGTTAGCCATCAGGGGGAGGAGAGGCCCTTCGGCCTGAGGGTGTTAGATCCCCCAGTGTAGGAGAATGACAAGGAGGGAAGATGCGAGTGAGTGAGTGGGTGGGTGGGTGGGTGGGTGGATAGGGGAATACCCCTATAGAGGCAGGGGGAGGGTGGAGGGCAGAGGGAATAGGGAGGTTCCAAAGAGGAGATCTGGAAAGGGGGAAACATTTGAAATGTAAATAAAGTATGAAAAATATAGATGTTTTGCTAAAATGCAAAACAAAACAAAAAGTATAAAATATTATAGAGTTCTCACTAATTAGGCTGCTATTCCCACTAATTTCAACATGGGGATTTTCCCCTTACCTACAGCATTAGGGCTACATTTCCCATAGAATTTAATGCATACAGTTGCTTTAAGTGAAACATGTTTAAAAGACCTAAAACTAACTGTTGGAAAGAATGTACAGGACTTCTCTGGTATGTGGATGATCATTTAATGTCTCTGCTGTGTCTGTTGTGGAATCCTTCCAATGGATTGATGACAATGCCCTGTAATCAGTTCCTCTCAGTTTGGCTTATAGATGTCTTTTGAAGAGATCAGTTACAAGAGCCATTCAAAACAGTCCTGATAAGTAAAGCACAAGGCAGTGCTCAGGGTGATTCTGAGTGTGGTCCTATGAGCTTAGGTTATGATGATCACAGTGCATAAGATGAATAAGCTAGGCAATTCATGTGTGTGGTGAAAATCAAGATGTCTGAAGAGTGTGGCTTAAGAGATTTAGAAGATTGATAGATGCAATTTTATTTAATGGTATACATTTCGAACGGCAGAGTCTACAGGAGTCATATTTATACAGAGACTTGTGAAGTGAATTACTCCATTTTATGATCTTATGCTCATTTGATATGAAAGAGAACACCTGAATATTTAACTTGTGTAGTTCTTGAATAAAAGTACATGTCTTTATTAAAATCAGGATTATCTGATTTTAGGTAGGGTGAGCTACCAGATTGTATTTCATTTGCTACTCTTCAGCTACAAAGATGAAGGCACGAGTCCACGTATATGATTTCTGCTATTTTCCTCAGCAGGATCATAAGAGAGAGAGATTTTGTGTCTCTCAGCACAGCGTTGACTTTCTATTTCAGCTGGCATGTCCCTGCTTATGACCAGCTTATTCCCGACTAGATGATTCGATGGCCTGTTCACAAGTTTTGAACTTGAACACTTTTTATTTCTTCATTCAGAGTTTGGTTGATTGGTAACTGCTTCTCTAACTTCATCTTTTGCTATGTTTTAGATTATGTACAACATTTGCTCCTTTGAACGTCCACAGTAGGGAATTGTACCACTGGATAGAGCGGGTATGAGTTTTAGACAGCAATCCTGTCCTCACAAACTTTTGTGTGTTCTTAAACTCCTTGAGTCCTGATTTCCCTGTCTATCAAAATAAAATGATTCCTTGCAGGTGGCTAAGAAAATTAAGTAAGAATATATGTGGCAGGCTCACCATGGCATCAGCCACTTGCAACTGTCTTACTGCTGAGCACTCAGGCTAAACTAATACATGTTAGTCTCTTGATTTGCATCATATGTGCAGAATATTTCTAGTCCAGAAATTTGAAGTGCTCCAAAATCCAGGACATTTTGAAATCTGGCATGACTTGATACAGTAAAGAGATCTGGAGAAGGACGCTACCACTCACATTGAATCTTGAGGAATTATGGGAAGTTTTCTAATTAGAAAAGGAAACAGGGTATTGTGGTTACTGAAGAGAAGGCTGTATGTGAATTCCAGAAAGAAACATGGCTCGGAGGACAGAGGGGGCGGGTCTGCAGTGGGGGGAATCTGAATGAATAAATGAATGAATGTGTGTGTCCAAGAATACTGGCAAGAGAATGACCATATACAGGAAATGGAAGAAAGTTGAGAGAGATAGCTGTGCATGTGACCTGCGATCATGAAGCCAACACTGTGTGGGCTCTCTGTACATGCTGGATGCAGTGAATGCTTATTGAAAGTACTTAGTTTATGTTCATTTCATCTGGACTGTCAAGCTCGGCTTTCATTAACTACAGGCACCCATGGCTGTTTGAGAATTAAGATTCTTTGACAACTCAGGCATCTCTAGACAAGGGACCTGTGGCTGTGTTCTCTAGATGATGTAGCCCGCCCAACTAGTTAAAACATTGTAGTTTGTTATTTTTAAACCAGTTTGCCTTTTCTCTTTTTGTCTTTAAATTTGTCCCTTTCCAAAACCAAATGAAGTATACTTTGTAGCAAGTAGGTATCAAATTCTCCTATTAGCTCCTTTAAAATCAGATATCTTGGAGTGAATGCCTTTACAAAGCACAACATCATCCACATACAGAGCTGTTTCCAGGGTGAGGAAAACAGGACATGACAGCACAAAATGTGAAGTTTGCAAAGTCCCAGGGGGCATATAGAAGTGTTGGTAGGAAGTAGAAAAGGCGCACACTTCAAGTCTCATGGCGATTCCGACTGAGCTGTCGTTATCACATCATTCTTATCTGTGATACAAGGGATCCAGGACTGGGACATGGCACATGGCAGCTGCTGAGAACGTCTGGGAGCACCTGTGTCTCAGCTTTCCCCATTACACATCTGAAAAACCTATTTAGAAACATTTTATTAGAAGTTAAGTAAGTGGTGGTTTTCCTATTGAATGCCTGCCTCTGCTCCCATTTGACAGCATGAACTATGATAAAGCCTCAAATTGCTTTGTATAGATCTTTGGGTTTGTAATTTTTTTGACTTGTATCTGGTTGATTTCCAATTTCATCAAAATTCCAGTATTTGTGTCTTTCACAAACATTTATATAGCATACAGAGCTCATCAACTTTACAAGTTCTACAATCACCTAGGGAAAAGGTATGCCTGTGATGGATTGTCTAGGTTAAATTTACCATCCTGAGAATATCTGTAAGGGATTATCTTGATTGTGTTAATTGATTTGGAAAGACCTATCTAGATTGTAAATGGGCCCATTCCATAGAGGAGGATCCTCCTGGGCTGTATAAAATGGAGAAGGCAGCTGAGTACCAACTGCTCTCTTCCTAGTTGCTGGTGGACCAGCCTGCCACCATGGTTTCCCAACATGATGAACTGGACCCTTGAACTTTGAGCCACAATAAGCCCTTCAGCCATTAAGGTGTTTTTGTGAGAGTATTTTCTCACAGCACAGAAGAGAATCTAAGATATACAATGTCTGTCCCTGTTCCTAATATGCTTTTAGCCTGTAGCTAGCTGCTGTTCACCATGTGCTTGTGATTTCTGCCCTGGCTATCTCTGTTTTAGGTGAACCAGTGAGGCATAGGAAGGTTAAAGCTAGCTGAGCTCACATAGTCACACACTGCACATCGTGGCTTCAGCTCTTTGCTTGAATTATTGTACTGAATCCAAGATGTCTTACTACAGTACTGTTCATACAGTTAAACTGTTGGCCAGCTAATGCTTATATCCTGATCAAGTCTGTGTATGATCACTTGATCAGTTAAATTCTATTGTTGTCTTTCCAATACCTCCTCATCTTGATCCCAAACTGTTTTATCCTGGGCAGTTCTATCTTTCCCCATTTTTAATCAATAATTCTGTCCCTACTAGATTTTCTCTTCTGCTTTCTTGACAACTTCTCCAGGTTGTTAAATGTTCTTTATCCATCTCTCCTAAATTTTGTGGTCCTCTTTTCTGTCTCCCAGGTGATTCACAGATAACATTAGTCTGGGTGGGCTTTTACTACTGTCCCCTGGGGATGGCCCAGCTTCTGTGATACCATCTTTTGCTTTGTTTCTAGCTTTTCATCTGTGGGCTGTAGAAGCTGATGAGTCCGCGAGACAGACCCGGGCACTTCATTCCCACCAAGCAGCATGTTCTCTGATGCTTTGTAAAAGCAGGCTGGAAAGAGAGAAGAGCCTGTGAGACTCATGCTTTTGTTGAGCTTTAGAAAGTGTGGAGTGACAGCTTTTGCTCTTAGATGGTGGCAGTAGTGACAAATGAGCAGATGGTATTTCTTTTTATGATTTATTTATGTGCATTGGTGTTTTGCCCGCATGTATGTCTATGTGAGGGTATCAGATTCCCCCTGGAACTGGAATTGCAGACAGTTGAGAGATGCCATGTGGGTGCTGGGAATTGAACATGGGTCCTCTAAAAGAGAAGCCAGTGCTCTTAATTGCTGAGTCATCTCTCTAGCCCCTAATAGAAGGTTATTTCAGCCAACAGATTTGGTATATGCTCCTGGGATTTCTCAGTGCACAACTCTGTGAGGAATTCCTATGAACCGAGGTGTATCTATAATATTTTAATGTTTTGTGCAGGAAGAAAGGTATAATGTTTTGTGCAGGAAGAAACAATGACATTGCTGAAAATCTAAAAGTGATTGCTACTTTTAAATAGTCAACAAGCACATTAGGTTGGATTCTCTTGAAGCAGAACTAGAGATAAGAATGTTTGTGTAAGTGATTTCTGAAGGACAGTTTTTATAGAAAACTTGCAGGGAAGCAGAAAATGGTGAGGAAATTTAAATAAATGATCATGTGATAGGGAGTAAATCGAGACAGTGTAGAATTTAAACGCTGAAAGTTTAGCAGCAATGACTCACTTTATAACTACAGAGGGATTATTTTGCATTTTGACAACTCTCTCTAGTCTAGAGACTTAGTGGGTAAGTTGAGGTGGACCTGTAAGAGAACAACAAAACATGGGCTAATGACTGCTTAAGGGTCCCAACCAATAGCTAAAGGAAACAGGTCTACCTCCAGTCTCTCTTGAGCAAAGAGAGCCATTAGCATCGGCCTGTTGACATAGCAGACATTAGTCCATTCTGTGTCTCTGTCCTGGTTTGCTGTAGCCTCCCGATTAAGATCCCAGTCTCTCTTCTGTCCTCCTTATGCCTCACAGTCCTCCAGCTGATCACTTTCTGTCCTGCGGAGAACTTGCGGTGACTCCCAGTTCCCAGCAGCACGGCCCAGAGCACCATACTTTCCTGGAGAAAGTTCTTAATGCTTTCCTGCAAGCAGATGTTGTTCCTGTTCTCTGTGCCACCTTTGGCCAAAGCATTTGAAGTGCAGAGCAGAGCAGGGAGACCAGAGTGTGAATGTCACCTCGGGGCACTTCTCTGCACTTGTCTGTGTGACCTGTTCTTCAGCTGTTGATTAAACTGTACTTAGGGCTAGACTTCTAAATCACAAATAACTAAGTGGATCATTCCTATTGTTTGTACCAAAATAGCCATTTTTAACTTTTAATGAAGGCAATTTTTTTAATTATCAACAAATAAAAATGAAGATTGTTTTAAGGTAATTTTTTCAGTTTTAGCTCGTGAATATTTTGCTTCTACTTTTGTATGTTTCAAAATGTATCTTTTCAAAACAAATTTTATTGATAGTAGGTTTAGGGACAGTGACCTAGGACAGGCTCTACTAGTGTACCTGTCATTCCTTATCACAGTTGTATGTCCCTGTCCCTCTTTACCCCATTAGACAGTGAGTCCTCCAAGGGCTGGACTATGTCAGCTGCCTATTTCCAGCACAATAGCCACACAACCAGTGTTCTGGACAAATGTCTTAAGCCATGAGTCAGTGAGTGTCTCTTTCCACTCACCCATCTTTGTGGCATCCATTTGGAGAATCTTTCCTCTGAAGTAGGTAGACATGAGACTGCCTGAGGCAGACTCTGGCATGATGTGACGATGTTATTATGTTTTCTCTTCTTTTTCCCTTCTTTGAGAGTCCTCTCATCGCTGACATTCATTCTATAAGGCCAAGAGAAATTGCCAGGGAAGTGGGAGGACTTTTCCGTCTCAGGATGACACAACTATGTGACACCAGACAAAGGTGCCTTTGCTTCTGAGTCTACCAAGCAGAAGCCAGCAAATGCTATATGCAGCCTTTTCTCAGCCTTATTCTGGATGGCACCAAAGTGCTGACCCTCAAACCAAAACTCATTGCTGATTAAGCCACCCATTTTCTTCATTTGGGGTTTAAGAAATGATATGAGAGAGCAAGCAAATACGCTCAGATGGTGCGAGTTTAAATAAACCATGACATGTGAAAGAACAAAATTCACATGAATGTGGCAGAGAGCCTCTGCTTGTCTGCCCTGTGATGCCCTGGGGACATGTACTTCTCTCTCTGTACTGAAATGCCCAGGAACAGTAGAGCTAGGGTAGAAGCAGTGTCTCCCTTGAGATCATCAAACATGAAGCAGCAGGCAGGTAAACTGGAGAGCTCCAGCAGTGCACACTTGTTTGCACACCCTCTTCTGCCCCACATGACTTTAGCCCTGTCACTTGAAACTGACAAATGTAGAACCAAATCAGTGGGAATGTTTTCCAGTTCATAAACCACCAGGAGTGGTTTTCCAGAGTGAGGGACATCGATGGCCATTTGTTTCCTCTGAACAAGACATTAGTCATGAACTTCTTGGTGAGACTAGTTACTGTGTCGTTCATGATGACAGCCCTTGAGCAGCCCAGGAAGAAAGGAGCTACACCGCTTTCTAATGAGGATTCTGTGGGATCGAACTCGAGGCCTCAAGCTTGCAAAGCATATAGCAAGCCCTTTCCAAATGGGTCATCCACCTAGCCTGCTGCCTGTTTTGTTTGAATATTCCTCCAGTAAAGCCACATGTGTTACTACCAATGCAGTAAATATGTCTTCAATGAAAGACTACAGAATATCATGACATGAAAATTTGCTCAATTTTCCTCTTAAACATGGAAATTAGAATGTACCATATTTTCTGATAGCGATTTGTCCAGGGAACAAAGCACTCATTAGTCTTAACCCCTGGCGGCCTCGATGCACAACTTTTAATGTTTGTTACCACCCTGTCCTTTCTACACTGACTAGAAAGAAACTGTACAGTGCCCTTCACTTTTGTCTGAAAAAGAGAAGTGCCTGCCAAAAAGCAAAATTGTTTTGAGTTCTTAGAATTTCTCAACCAAGAAAGCTAGTTTTTAGAGAAAAGGATTCAATTATCTACGCACCATTTGAGCAGAGTTTTTTATTTCTAAAGGGTGAACAACTTGCAAAGCTTTTCTGGGTTTGTGGAAATACTTGTCATGGCTTCGTTAATAGAAGGGTTTCTTGTAGAGTAGTGTAGACCCAGAAGGACAGCAGGCCTGGGAGAGGTAAACCCGGCCCACTTGAGAGGTGTGGCACCAGGAGGACACGGACTTAGCTCCCTTTCTTCAGCTGTTTCCAGCAAGCACCTGCCCAACAGCTGCAGAGTCGCACATCCATAGCTGGAAAACTTCTTTGAAAAGAATCTTCTTCCCGTCATGGTTTTTAGGACATTTTTTTTTCCGTCTAGGCTTTTACTAAGGAGCAAGTGGCACTAGGTAAACAGTCCTCTATGGGCCTATTTAAGGGCAGGAGTCTCTTCAGTGTCTGGTAGGAGTCACAAGTAGTGTGTTTTCTAAAGGACTTTGCTTTCTATGCCTTGAGGAGGCCCAAGCACTGTGAGGGTTCCCATTCCCCTCCCCTCTCACCCCCACACCCCACAGGCTCACCCCCACACACCCACACCCCACACGCCCACACCCCCTCGCCCCCACACCCCACAGGCCCTTCCCTCGCTTCCTTCTCAACTCTCATCATTTTTCTCTATTACTTTTTCTTGTGATGTTAATTACCTCTAGAGATGAACTATTGGCTACTGAAGGATTTGGGGGAAGGGAAAATCATTACTTTCAGTTGTGTATTCACTGGCAATCTTACTAGGAACAGTGGATATTCTAAACCTGTGGCCACACAGATGGCCTGGGCAAAATGAGTGGATCACGAAACAGAATTTGGGAAAGAAAGGGACCTATAGGCAGGAGAAGGTGATGGAGATGAAGGTAAACAGAAAACAGTTAAGTCCTGTGTGTGAATGTCAGTGAGTTTAGTAGATAAAAATGTATGTTCTTGAGCCAAGTGGTGGTGGCGCACACCTTTAATCCCAGCACTCGGAAAGCAGAGGCAGGCAGATTTCTGAGTTTGAGGCCAACCTAGGTCTACAGAGTGAGTTCCAGGACAGCCAGGACTACACAGAGAAATACTGCCAAAACAAAACAAAACAAACACACACAAAATGGTTTTGATATCAAGCTTTAACTTTAAAAATATCTAATCTCAGCCAGGCATGGCAGCTCACACCTTTAAATCCAGCACTCAGGTGTGGGGGGGTGGAAAGGACTGGGGGGGGGGGGGGAGGTGGCTATCTTGCAATTTGGGATTTCTAGGCAGCAAAGACCACATACTGAGACCCAGTCTTTAAAGAAACTTTATTTAGTAAATATTATTTATATCTTATTTGTTGTATAATAATTAACAACAATTAGTTCTTATTATGACCTGGCCAGGCCCCCAATCATCTAGTCAAACTTTTATTGATTTTATTTAATCTTAATAATAACGATCTTAATAATTTAATAATAAAGCTTATTTAATCATCTTTAGCACAGTTACTGGGCGATTACCCCTAATCTATTTTTCTTTGCTAGATTGGCTACTTCCCATCTGTGCTTCCCAGTCACTTGTTTGAGAGTCTGAGTCTCACCCACTCTGCTTTTGTCCTGTCAGTCTGTCAAGGGACACTTCTCTTAGCCCATACTCCTTGTCCATCCTGACTAAGGGAGACCTCCTGCCCTCTCTGTCTTCTTTCTCCTTCTCCTCTTTTCTCTTTCTCACTGTCCCTACCTGGGACTCCCAGCCTGGTAACTGAAACCCCACCTACCTCTATTCGCCCCAATAATTGGCAGGCAGACACTTTTATTTAGCCAGTCAGAGAAGATAGGCAAGCAAAGTTTATACAACGTCACTTGGTGTACTTGAGAATGTGCTGGTCTGGACTGCAACCAGATCTTAAGGGCCAGTATTTAGCATTTGAATACATAGCAGCAGCAGACCAACCCCCAATAATTATTGATGAGAATTGTTTAGTTCTACTTCTGAATCACCCCTCTGTTTACAGTACTGATGAAATCTGTTCATTGTCTCCTGAGCCTTCTGTTCTCTGTTCTCATGTTTGCCTCATTCTGAGTGTTCTGAAGACTCTTTGTTTCAGGACTGAGCAGGTACTGAAGGAGACACCAGCTTTTGAAGCTCTTATGCCTTCTCTTTTTCTTTCACCCTCAGGTGTTTTTGTTGTTGTTGTTGTTGTTGTTTTGCGTTACAAAAAAAAAAAAAACGAATCTAAATCTATGGAAATGAAGCTCATTAAAATATCCTCAAAATAAGTACCTTTATTTTAATATTTTTTGTTCCTGGGTGGCTTTACATACCTGCACAACAAGCAGCATTTCAGAGCAGACTTTATTTCCTCCCCTGATCTCTCCTCACCACTTTCTGCCTCTCCCCTCAGAGACTAGTTACCCACCCACACCCTCCAACCCCACCTCCTCAGAAGTCCACTTCCCCCACCACACCACCCACCCACGCCAGTTTTATTTCCTCATTTTAACAAAGATTTGGTTTGTGCATAACTTAATTATTTTTATTGTATCTGGCATCGTTTTTAAGTAAACTACCGCCCATAACAAATTCAACTTCAAAAAAGGATGTAAATTACAGTTAAAAGAAAACTAGTTTAGCATACTATTTCTTGTGCCACCCACATACTGACTTCAACTTTGACAGAAAATTGCACTTTGTAAACTAGTAAGAAGCAGGGACAATCCGTAATAGCATAAACGGCAGCAATTAGCTGATCGTTCAAACGCAAGCATTACCAGTAACTGCAAAGCCATCTCTAATAAAACTTGGGCCAAAGAATCTGAAGCTGAGATGTGGTTTAGGTTTTCTTCTCCCCAGTATTGTTAAAATTGTTGACTCTAACTTTTTATTAGCTAATATTTCAAAGCTGTTTTTTGAAAGGAACAAGCCAGAACAGTTTTGAAATTGCCGTATTCTCTTCAGGCATTGTTTGGTATATGTAGAATTAATATGTTTGACCCAGGATGCTCATAAATGTGGAGCAATGATTTAAATCTAATACTCTGGGAGAAATAAATATCATTGTATCGTTAGGAATCTGTGTCCTGTGCTGTCCATGGCCACAGTAAGTACTTCGTTATGACTGACTTCAAGTTTATAAGCTGTCATAGAATCCCAATCTCCTCTTATGGTGTTAGGAACCGTGCAGAGCAGAGGACATTGTGCCACCACCTACTCCCAGCACACAGGACACATCAGCACATAACTGCCCTGAATAGAAGCAACCAGGGTTTTATGTCACTCTCGTACATAGTTCACTAGCCTTTACTTCCCCTTTGATGTACCAGATGAAAGTACCCACAGCACAGCAGAGCAGACAGCGGCTTTATTCTGAAATCATTCTCTTTTCCCATAGCCAGTTTCACTGAAAGTCATGTTTCCCATTTGCCTTTCTCCCCATTGCAGTCACCTTTGGAGAGCATCTGATTTGTGCTAATGTTTTAAAAATATTAATAATATTAATAATAATAATAATAAGTAAAAATAAAAATAAAACCAAACAACAACAACAGAAAAGCAAAACCATGTGTTCTTACTTCGGGCACTGACCCTTTAATGAAATCTAATTTGACAAGCTGTGTACTATCAGATGTCGAACATTATAGAGCATTTTCATTGGCCCTTTTAAACTTAGAATTCACCTTAAGTTGGTCCTAAGGCGCTGGGCAGCACCGTTACTGCAGAAGCTGACTTTTCCTTCCTTCCCACTGACAATGGTGCCAGTGTTTCTTATTCCTTTTTGGGTCTAGAAGGTGTCAAGTTGTTGCCCTTAAAAGATGTGAAAGCTGAGGTGAGAAATCCATTATGTTGCTATAAAAATCTGTGTGAACAAGTATTTCTGCTTTCCCCACCCACCCTCTCCTCTAGTGCTAGAATATTAATAGTGGATTTAAGTCAGCTAATGAAACTTTGTTCTTAATTTATTCAAAACTGAAAATTAATTTGTCATCAAAGGATAGTATAAAGTATGACTGACCATGAAGGTATAAGACCTGAGAACAGAGAATGGATATAGAACCACGTCCCTAATGTCTCACAAAAGCATGCTAAGAAGCACAAATAAACTGCCATAATGTATTTCCACAGGTCTTTACAGTTAACGGGGTATTTAATTTGATTTTTAGTAAAGAGAAAACCATGATTCTTTGGGATATATTCTTGGTGAAGTGGAGGAAACAATCAAGTCTGGGGACCAACCATCATCCCACAGGCCATGATCATAGAAGCTTGGAAGAGGGTCAGGATAGTGATGAGCCAGACCCAAGGTGCTAACTCAAGAAATCCATTACCTGTCAAATTAAAGAATTCTTTCTAACAAGGTGTAAATGAGACAGGCAGTCTAGAAACAGGAAAGATGCATGATTATATTGTCCATGTGTCTGTTCTAGCCCTGGTATGTGAAGACTTTGATGGAGAGTTATCCAATGCTATAGGAAATCAAAATTCAGCTCATCTGGAATAAAAGATGGACATAAACCATCAACTCTGAGTGCTATGACTAGTCACCCCCAAGGGTACCTTGCTGACATCACAGTACTTTGTAAGACAGACTTAAAGATCATTTAGATCATACCTTACCTCCAAGATGGACATCGCAAATTTTTAAGTTCAGAGTCAAGTTCTGAAGTTCGCAGTATAGGCAGTGTCTTACACATAATAGATACTCAAGACTGTGTATCTGGAGCTTCACTCTTTACTGTGAATAAGTATCAGGGTCTTTTGAAAGGTAATTTGTGCTTTGAGAGATATTGGTTACCATTTATTTCATGTGTTTCCATTGTGTAGCATGATCATGTTGGCCATAGGACTTTTCATTTTTCATTCCTTGCCATGCAAGGACTAGAGAGGTGGCTCAGCAGTTAAGAGCACTGACTGCTCTTCCAGAGGTCCTGAGTTCAATTCCCAGCAACCACATGGTGGCTCACAACCGTCTGTAATGGGATCTGATGCATTCTTCTAGTGTGTGTCTGAAGACAGCTGCAGTATACTCATATAAATAAAATGCCATGAATACAGAAAGTAAAGGAATAAAATTGCTTGCAACACTGCACACAGGTTTGGCAAAACAAAAAACAAAAACAAAACAAAACAAAAATCAAAAAAAAAAATCCACAGGTGATAGTAACTTCACAGCTCATCAGAAAAGATAACTCAGTGCTGACACTTTTCAACACCCAGACTTAATGGCCAGATTTTAAAAAAATAGCTTCAAATAAAAAATACTATGTATGGTACAAGGCCTTGGATTTCAACTCTACATTTTCAAGATCCTATGAAGTAATTGTGTTCTTCAAGTAGCATTACAGTCTGACCTTTGCCCCAATGATAGATTGGGTGGGAGTACTTGCTCACCTGATGGCCAGGATGGCAAACGTCATCAGAGTTTTTAGATAGTATAAACATTCTTTGTAATATATAGTAATCTAAACATATTTTCAAATAGTCTATTCATCCTCAGGAAATCATTTTGAGTAGTGAAATTAGTACAAACAAGATGGCTGCAGGGAGGGGGCTGATCTGGCCACTGTATTCATTTATAAACTTATTGTTACAAGCTTATATTGTCAACAGAATCTTCTTGTCGGCTGCATTTTTACTCATTAAATGGTTTTTCTTGGGAAAATCAAGATGATCAAAAGATTTAATCATTGCTTATTTATTCATGCCCAAACATTGTTTTATTTCCTTACCGACTGAAATGTTTGGTTTGACTTTAGGGACACCACAGTGCAGTCTCTGACTCTTCAGCCCTCAGTTAAAGATGGACTGATTGTGTATGAAGACTCACCTCTGGTCAGTAAACCAATGATAACAATATTTTAAAGTGTGCTTTGCTTGTAACTGTATCTCAGCCTATGGGTAGGTTAATTGTCTGATTAGAGCAAATGTGTATATCATTTTAGATGCGCAGGTCTGTCTCATTGGAACACATGCAGTATCATTTTTGATGCACGTTTCTATCAAAATGAAATTATTGGAAAAGTAACATATTCTTTTGCTGCACTTTCTCTCCTTGTGAGAGATTCAGGGACTGACATGAATCCTTTGCTTCTTTTCTGAGATTGTTTTTAAAGTCTGATATTGTTCTAAATGATCAAAATATTAACTCAGTATTTTGGGAAGCTGACTCAAATCTAAGACTGGCCACAATGCTGCACAGCAGGCAGCCATCCTGGCGCGATTGTGGGCCTGGCCCCAAGGCTGGGACTTTGAGATCTGTGCCAATAGTCTCCAAGGTTGAGCCCAACTCTTCTCTGAAAAGAGTTGTGTTAGGGGAGGAGCCACAGGTTGTCTTTTTTCTTTTTAAATTTAAAAAAAAATCTTATTAAGTCTTTGAGACTACAGTATGAGCTTTTGTGATAAAAGGAAGCATCTTACCGTAGTGGTGGCAAACACCTTTAATCCCAGCACTCAGAGGCAGAAGCAGGCAGATCTCTGAGTTCTAGACCAGCCTGGTCTACAGAATGAGTTCCTGGACAGCCAGGGCTGCACCAAGAAACCCTGTCTCATAAAAACAAAAACAAAACAAAAAAGGCGGGGCAGCATCCTTTCTCAGTTTGCATTTAAAATGACTAGTTAACCCTTTGCAGTCAGAACTATTTATGACATGATCATAAATGTTATAGGTTATTAGTATCTCTTTTAGAAAGAACTCTTGGGTTCATGTAGATGAGCATAGAGTATCTCCTGTCTGCCTCCTTAAAAGCACGAGGAGAGGCATGGCAAGATCGGTCAGGTCAACAGCTCCCATCTTCCTTCTCATGGCCCCCTTCGCATGGATACTGAAGGCCTCACGAGCTTGCCTGCCTTTCTCTTTTCCATGCAAACATCTGTAGACTACACCTTTCAACAAGAGCAGTCTAATACGTTCACCTATATTTTTTCATACCTGCTTCAGTTTCCCATAGTAAGTCTATTTTGTGTATTCTGCCAAATTCAGTATCCCGCAGACTAGCCCAGTGCTCCATTTTCATAATGTCAGAACTTACACGTGTGTAGTTTTGTCCTGTTACTTGGTGAGGTGAAGTGCATATTTCCTGCTCTGGCAACCCATTTCTTAGCAGTAGAAACCCAATTGCCCTTCCTGTGCCTTTTCTTAAATTACTATCCTAGAGACAACATAGGCACTCCATGTTGTCCGAAAATGCTGTTTGACCACGGATTTTCTTTGCCTTGAATACACACCTCCTCTGATCTATTAAACTGTGACAGTGTTTGAAGATCCATAAAAACATGCAGTAACTATTATGTCAGACTCCTCTAAGCTCTGTGACCTTCATCTACTTCTTACACTCCTCAAGTGCCCCCTATTCTAGGTGTGAACATTGTTGGGAATGATTCTGACACTGAGAGGAACTTGCAAAGCTTGCTGCTATGTTTAGTAACTGTGATGCTTCTGTTGCTGACTGCAGTAGTGGACCTGTAACTTAGCAGTGGCTCTGGCACGTTCAAAGCAGTGAGCGATGAGCTTTTAGAGGTGCTTACTTTGGTTCTTTTCTTGATTGTGATAAATTTTCTCTCTTCAAAAGGTTAAAGCAGTAAAATTGGGTCATATTCTAGTAGTGGATGAGGCAGACAAAGCCCCAACGAATGTCACTTGTATTTTGAAAACTCTGGTAGAAAACGGAGAAATGATTCTAGCAGATGGAAGACGCATTGTTGCAGGTGAGTGCTGAAAAGAAACGTTTTCCTTCCTGTGTCAGTTTGCGCCTGTAGTATACTTTGTGGGCTGGTTTGTTGATGCTAAGAGTAGAATCAGAGCTTCCATCATGGAATCACATGCTCTGTCACAACACTATAGCCACAGCCCCTAGTTTCCCTTTTCTATAATTGGTCTTTGAAAAATTTGGTAGTAGAAGTGAGTCAAATCAGCTGTTTTATTCTGAAAATGTCAACCTTGAACCTTTATACTAATTTTTCATATATTTGTGTGTGATGCCATTATTGAATTACAATCTGGAAATTTTTAGAAACACTGGCATGTTTCTCTTGCTCACAAATTGACTTTATGTTATTGACTCAGTACATTTAAAAATCACCAATGTGGGCTAGAGAGGTGGCTCAGTGGTTAAGAGTACTTGCTGCTCTTCCAGAGCAGCCAGGATCCATTCCCAACACCCCCATGTTGACTCAGTCGATAGCTCCAGTTCACTCTGGGAAGTCCAACACTGTTCTCTGGCCTCCACTGGCACCAGGCACACAAGTGAGTGCACACATGCAGGCAAAATGCCAGACACGTTTTAAGCTGGGTGCTTTATTTAATTTGTACGTGTGTATGTGTGTACGTTTGTACATATTTGTACATCTCACACAGGAAGGGGTTCTCTGCTTTAGATTTGCTTTCTTCCTACCCAGACACGCATTCTTTCTGCAGTTATTGCTGGAAAAGAAATGAAGATTAATTAATCTCATCAGTGTTGTCTTCATTTGAATTTCTGTTTCTGTCATAAAGCAATGTGATCACAAGCAGCTTTGGGAAGTTATTTCAGCTTATAGTTTACAGCTTATAGCTCTAGGGTCACAGTCCATCATGGAGGGAAGTCAGGGCAGGAACTCAAGGCAGGAACCTGGAGGCGGAATCTGAGATCCGTGGAGAGATCATGGGAGAGAGTGGCTTATTGTCTTGTGCCTGGTAGCATTCTCAGTTTGTTCTTTCATATACTCCAGGACCACCCTGCCTAAGGATAGCATTACCCACAGTGGGCTGAGTCCTCTCATATCAATCACTAGCAAAGAAAATGACTCATAGACTTTTCTACTGGCACTCAGAAGAGGTTCCCTCTTCCCAGGTGAACTACCATGTGCTAAGCTGACCAAAAAAAAAAAATAAATAAACCTTAGGCAGCACAAGTATATATAACTGCAAGACAATGTAAGTTTGCCAAATACAATGCAAGATTATAATTTCAGGGTTTTTTACCTCCTGAAAGACTTGAAAATTCATAACTAGCCATAGAAAATACATAGCCAGTACTGTAAAATCTTCAATATTTGAAGAGCACACATAAAGAGGGCTCTGCTAGAAAGCTCAGCTGTTGGTGCACAGTCCCTGCACCAGCCTCTGCTTAGCACCAGTAACAGCAATTTAACATTTCTCTTTCACGGTTCATGAAAAATGAGAATTTGCCTTAGCGAGAGTATTGTCCCTTGACAGATTCCCTCAGACTCTTAATCTGCTCCCTTGCTCTGGAGCTTACAGCACTACAAAGATGGTGCACCAAGAAAGAAGGGGGGCTGCCGAGACAAAGCTGTGATCAAGCGCTGTGTGTTCTCCTGTGATTTGGAAGGCTAGCTTAGAAGTAGAAGAGTATAGTAATTTTTAAACTCAAGTGTGATTTTTAAACAGCTTTTTTCCCCGGTGTTCCAGATTGAAGCGGGGCCATTGAACCATGTCGGTCATATGTTATACCACAGCCTTATGGTTTTATTATGGTTTCTTATGGTTTTTAGCCATATGTTATTCAGCCTTAACATTTGAATTGGGAACACCTGTTTTGAGGAGAGTTTCACAAGCAACCCATTTTGTTTTTCAGATGCAGCTAGTGTGGACAGAAGAGAGAATGCTATCGTGATTCATCCTGACTTTAGGATGATGGTTCTGGCCAACAGGCCTGGCTTCCCTTTCTTGGGCAATGATTTCTTTGGAACTTTAGGTAAAAGCAATGACTGTAATAATAGCAATGGTAGTTTCAACCACAATGCTGTAGTGGCTGGTGTTACTCACCATGGGCTGTGTCTGTCTTAGCCACATGGGGAGGGGAGAGCTTTTGATACTTACAGGAGTTATTCTGCTGAGATCACTTAGCTAGTGAGTGGTGGAGCTGAGCTTTATGGCCAAATCTGGCTTAGCCCCTTCCATCTTAAGCAGTTGTACTGTACTTTGCTGTTTAATGCTACATAATGAATGGCTACTAGTGTCTGCTTCTATCACCTTCCCTAACTAAAAAGACCAAGGCCAGCTGTGAAGAGACTGAGTAATACTGAGTAGAGAGGCCCCTGAGGATGCTGCTGCTGCTGCTGCTGCTGCTGCTGCTGCTGCATCATCATCATCATTATCATCATCATCATCATCATGGTCGTTATCCATGAAGGAGGATTCCTCTGTTCTGGAACCTCACACACAGTACAAAGCAAGCCTGTGCTCCTGTGGGGATCTTGATGTGGCAGTTCACATAGGATTTGTCCTAGCAGTTTATCTGAGTAGCCATCTAAGTACAAAGACAGTCAGTACAGCATTGTGTACAGTAACGAGAGTGAAAACAACTCCTGCCCCTCCAAAGGAGACGAGATAAAGAAATTCTTCTGTACCTCCACAGTAGTGTGCCGCTGTTAAGAGAAATATCAGCAATACTAGCATGCTGAAATGAAAAGCAGTCCTCAGAGTAGTGATTGAAACAATAAGTCACGGAAATGAGGACGGTCCCTGTACATTCCGGAAGGGACGGGTGCATGCTGTAGGCTCACTTACACTATTTAGGTCGCTTTTAGTTTAGATTCCTGCATTCCTCCTCCTCTTCAATGTGCTTGTGTGAACACTCCAGAGCAAGCCTGTAGTTCTCTCTGGTATGGAAAGGTAGAAGTTCTTCTCAGGATCAGGTTCTTCATAGCTGCTCTTACCCAAGGGCAACTTTCTCACATTCATTCCGAGGCCTACAATGATGTTCAGTGTCTCTCCAACTCTCCTGCCTCACCCTTCCCTGTGCCAGGTATACTTGCTTTAGCTGAATCAACCACCTAGAATGTCGTTAAGTACAGCCTCATCTTGTCAGGCTTTACCTGCTCAGTGAAGCCCACATGACTGCCCTCTCCCACCTCCAGTTGCACTGCCGTGGACTATACTAACTTACCATCCTTGTAACAATATAAATTCTACAACGATGGGGATTTTTTAAATCATTGATATGCGTTACCTAGGACTGTACCTAAGTAATATATGGTATCTGGAAGATGTTTAGTAATTATTTGGTGACTGCATGGTAGAGGGACCAAGTACCTTTTACATTCAAGATAATTTTGATTTTCAAGAGAAAAAAAAAATAAACAACAACAAAAAAAAACCCAGAGCAGTCCTGCATGTTTGTCTTTGAAAATGTCAGTCTGTGAGATGAAGCTTGAAGCTGTGATACTCTGCTAGACACAGGCACTCGTACATATGCACACACAAAATAGCTGTGTATCCAAACTGTTCCTAATCAAAATAAGGCCTCATTGCTTCTGGTCTAGACTGAGCCATTCCCACCGAATGTTTTGCCAGGGCTCTTGTGTATTTTAATATCTCCCAGGAAACATAAAAATAAATTCATGCAGAACGAACCATACATCATTTAGTTTTCTTCTGGTTCAGGCATTTTCTTTCTTATTTGTACAGTCCTGTCATTAGATGGGGTTTCTGAGATTTGCTGAGCAACTACTGACTCTTTAAACCGGGATTGCAGTTTGTTCTGTAGCCTTACAGTGGACTGACTGCTCACTAAATGGGATTCTTCTCTTTCTTTTCTGCAGGTGATATTTTTAGCTGTCATGCCATTGACAACCCCAAGCCTCATTCAGAGCTTGAAATGCTCAAACAGTATGGCCCAAATGTGCCTGAACCAACCCTTCAGAAGCTCGTGGCAGCCTTTGGAGAGCTGAGGGACTTGGCTGACCAAGGGATTATCAACTATCCTTATTCTACCAGAGAAGTTGTCAACATTGTCAAACACTTACAGGTGTGGTATACGCCTGTGTCTTCCAGACTGTACAGTTTATAACTGGTGTTTCCATTCTCTGATAGGTCAGCCAGGCAACCGGAGATGATGTGTGCATAAACTAAGTAATGAATCTAAAAGACCAACAGATGTTCTCACTTCAGTCTTTGAGCTGGCTCTGGCAAGGTTTTGTGCCTTGAGCATTGCCAATCAGCTGAAAAAAATTTGATAGGTTGATTTTGGGTTTGTTTTGCTTTTTGGTGTGTGTGTGTGTGTGTGTGTGTGTGTGTGTGTGTTGGAGGGGAAAACTAATTAAGCAACGAGGAAATGTTTCTACTGTTTAGCTTTTTACAGCTAGCATGTAGTGTCTGGTAGGAAATATTACAAATGGCGGGAAGGTAGAAAATAGAACAAGATCTAACTGACAATATACTAAAAGAACGTTTGTCAAGATAGATAAGTGGTCAAGAGAATAAAATTCTTGTGATCATATACAATGTATGATCCACTTGATAAAGAAGAGAGAAAAAAAACATGTAAACTCTATATAGCAAATAATGATCTCCAGACAAGAGCCAGAGCCTGTGATCTTGAGTTCTCTTCGCTCTCTAACCCTCCAGGAAAACCTTACTGAGAAACTAGGCTGCTGGGAGGTAAAGAGGGGGAGATATTTAAAGCAAGAAAAGCTTCTATTACAGAGAAAGAGTCTATAACACAGCACAGTGACTGGAGAGCAGTTACTAATAATGAAAGGTTCATTTCAAAGCTGCTGAGAGAGTAGATTTTAAATGATTATATCCATTAAGATATAATTATGAAAAATGATAAATAGGTCAGTTCACATGCTTTAATTATACTGCAACATATACACGTACAGAAATATTACATTCTATCCTGAAGTCTGAAAAAACTGATTTGAAAAATATTTTTTATTATAAATTATGTTTTGTGTATATTTTTTGTTATATATATGTTTTATTTTATATGTATGTATAATATATATATACAAATGGAAGAAAAAGAAAACCTTATTCTCTGTATAAGGCCTTGCTAAGTCCAGCACACCAGCTTGGATGCCAGCTCCAAAAGGAAATGAGAGCAGTCAGTAGAGGAACCACCAGCACACGTCTAGCTGTGGTGGCTCTTGCCTTCTTAGCTCTGTGTTCCAGGGAGCAGCAGGCAGCACCGTGCTCCATCTCCTGTCCTTAAGTTCCTCTTCCCCTCCTTGTGCCTCTATCTTTTATTCCCATTTATTCATAGACTGTGAGTGTTCTGGGCATGTCTGTGTTGACATTCAACATTTTATTTAGCTGGTTTGTTTAACTTGATCAAACTAGTATGCTCATTTTTTTGTAAATTACCTTTAATTTAGAATACAGAGCAATGGGTTTTATTATGAGATTTTCACACACGCATGGCATGGTGCCTACTCTGTCCACTCCTCCCCTCTGCTCTTCCCCATTATCCCTCCTCACCGCCTATCGGTTCCCTTCTGTCCAAATTGTTCCCTGTGCTGTGTGTGTGTGTGTGTGTGTCTGTGTGTGTGTGTGTGTCTGTCTGTCTGTCTGTCTGTGTGTGTGTGTGCACGCGCAGGCTAAAACTGTCTGTGCACATAAGAGAGATCGTGATGTTCCGTCTTTCCTTCTCGCCCTCTTTTGTCCCCCACACCTCTCCCCTTTAAACCTCATCCTCGCCACTCAGAGGACCCCTTCCACTTGCATGTGCGCTTGTTCAGTGCAGAATCCACATGAGAGAGAACACAGCAAGCTTGTCTCTGCTTCTGGCTTACATCTTGTCTCATGATCTCCAGCTCCATGCATTTTCCTGTGAGTGACACACTTATTTTCTTTACGGCTGCATAAAACCCTGATGTGCATACATACCACATATTAATCCATTCATCTGTCAGCAGACGTCTAGTCTGGTTCACGTCTTGGCTGGCGAAATAGTGCAGCAGTAAGCAGGTTGTAGAAGCCAACAGAGGGTCTGAGCAGGGAGGGACCCATACCTGAGATACACAATAAAAATGGAGGAGGTGCAGTCCTTCTTCTCAGTCACTGCTAAACTTAAGTGTGTGTGTGTCCTTACTGCCTGCTTATCGGACACAGTTAATGCGTTTCTGCTGAAGTTCATTTGTGTGCTGTGCCTTTATAATGATGTATGCTCTATCTCATAGATAATGAGGACATTTTTTTTTTATATACAGAAATTTCCCACTGAAGGCCTCTCCAATGTGGTTCGGAATGTATTTGACTTTGATTCTTACAACAACGACATGAGAGAGATTTTGATGAACACTTTGCACAAATATGGGATCCCCATTGGAGCAAAGCCTACCAATGTGCAGCTGGCAAAGGAGTAAGGAAACCACTGTTGCTATAATCTTGACATTGTCCTTCTGATCCTTAGACATTGATAGCTCCTAATCTACTGTAGACACTACTAAGCTGGCTTGGTGTGGGAAACCCTCCAGGAGTAGTGTTCTTCAGATGCTACTGTTTGCTGGCTGGTTCTCAGTTAGGTAGCATCATTTATAGTCCTGTAAATTAAAGATTTCAGTTTTTATGACTATCTCACGAGTAGCTGTAACACACTCAAATAAAGGGAAATATTTGTTTCTTTATCAGTCTCTGTCCTTTTGTTGAATGACTGTGGTTCTCATTATTTCATAATCTAGTATAATTTAGTGTACAGATGTGAAAACTGCATAAAGTGTAAAATGTTCATTTATCAAGATGCTTTCTTTATGACAGATAGGCTTCAAAATATACCAGATTAATGCAGATCCGAGGGTACTTATTTTAGCTTTATAGATGAGAGAGGTAATGAGAAAAATCAGATTCCTAGCACATTGGCTGACAACCCACCTTTTATATGTTCAAACCAAATATGTTGTTCACCAGATGGTAGTTGGCATCTTTGTCTACAAAATGTAGGTTACCACAAATTCATATGAAGCAATCACAGTTCTTTTCCTAAGTCTACATATCATCATTCTTTGAAGTCATTATAAAGCATCATAGTAGAAGCCAAGAAAAACAAATTACTAACATACCAAAAATTTCTCAAAGAGAAACAAATATTTCCCTTCTGTGGTAAAAGCACAAGATGGTGTTATGTTAGACATTCTGAGTGTACTGGTCTGTGTTATCGATGAGTAATTTTCTTTCAGGAATTATGAGTGGGAGTCAGTTGCTTGTGCTTATGTTTTTCTATACAATACTATAATTAGTAATTGGTTAGTGTCCTTATGGGCATTTTGAACAATGCAATTTCTTAGGTACATCTTCTATATTAGAGAGTTGAGAACATGTCTTTAATGTACAAGCTTGTTACTTTCATGTCTTTCTTACTGACCCTTCTCTTCTCACTTGGCAATGGGATGGTTTAATCATTGTTAACAAACTTATATAATTAGGATTCTAGCCCTGTGGAAAGTAGACTTCTGAATTCAGCTAATTTCTTAGTGTATTATTTATTGATGTAACAAGTATTAGTTTGGCACATCAATTATAAGAAAATTGCTGGCAGTTTTCTTTTAGAAGAAAGGCAAAATAATGGCTTGACTTCTTGTTGTCCTGCTTAGTTGTGGAGAACAGCTCTTGGTGCAGTGTGCTTGTACCTGCCAGGGAAAGCAACTGTCATCTCTGTGCTCACAGTAGTAGCCTAGAGAGAAGAGGGTCGATCTTGCACTTGAGATTGAGCTAGTCACAGCTGCATAGACCTAAGAATAAGCCGAGAGCAAATATGGAGAGAAGGTGACTTTTTCTGGGGGTAGAGGTGTTTGTATCATATATAATGTACAGTCATTCAAAGCAGGTTTTCATCTGTAAATTATAGTGACTCCAGCACCTCACGGTACTGGTGTTTTCTGGTCCTTCTACAAGTCCCATGGGTTCCATAGGACTCTTCCTGTCAGGTGGTAAAGTCAGCAAGGCTTGGGATTCAGTGATCCATCCTATCTTAGACTGCATCCCTAGGTCTGACACAGCTGTCCTCCTAAAGGGCTGAGTTCTCTTCAGGCGTTTGAATTTGGAGCAGTTTCTTCACTGAATGGAATCCCTGCTGGTAAAAATGAGAGCATTTCATTAGAGAAAGCATAAGAATAAAATTTGCTCTTCAGATCAGGGCATTTTTGAGAGTGGAAGAGGAAGTGTTGGCAGTGACCATAAAAGGAGATGTGACCTGGGACTGTCCTGGTCCAGGCTGCAGTGTGCTTATCCTCATGCAGCCTTCACTGGGCTCTGCTCATCCAACAGCCTCTGCCCTCTAGCAGAGTCACACTGTTCCCTGTGTCTGCAAAAGCAAACAGACTTCTTATAAGAAGTAACACACATCAAGCATCCTAATCTGAAAATCCAAACTCTGAAACTTTCCAGTGCCAAAAATGATGCCACAGCTGAGAGTGGTGGCACATGCCTTTAATCCCAGCACTCAGGAGGAAAAGGCAGGTGGACCTCTGTGAGTTTGAGTACAGCCTCATCTACAAAGTGAGTTGTAGGGAAGCCAGGACTATGTAGAAAGACCCCATCTCAAAAATTAAAAGAGATGCTAAAGTGAAAAATGCATACCTAAAGTCACATGACAAGCTGGAGTGTTTAACTCCAGTGTTTAGAATGCTAAAAATGTATAAAATCATGTCTAGCTATGTGAATAAGTTATATATAAGGAAAATTGATGTTTGCACTTGGGCCTCAAAAATGCAAGTCTCCAAACACTTCTGGTGTCAAGCTTTCACCAGAAAGCTCTGGCCTCCGCCAGTACAGCATTTCCCCCACTGGAGACTCAGTGTGGATAGTAGATGGATAGACTTTTGAAAGTGTTGGATTCCCAGTCCTAAGGTAGAAGGGTAAAAATGGTCCAAGTACATTAATAGCTTCTTTCCATAAATGAACCCTCTTGTTAAAACCCATGAATTTTCTTGTTACACACCTAACCATCATCCTGATTGGATGGGAGCAAATTCACACTGACTCTAGACGGGTGGTCACAGCTACTCTGAAGGTGAGGGCAGGAGGTAATCCAGCCACCGCCTCATGAAGCTCAGAAGAGAAATGCAGCAGGCGTTGGAGCAGAGGGAGATTTTTACAAGGTCTTGATACCCAGCTGCAGCTCGTCTGTCCTTCCTCCATTCAAATCAGAGTATATATGAGTGTTGAACAGTGGTGTTGTCAAGCCAGGAATTCAATACCAGCCTTGGGAAACAGACATCTAGATCTTTGAGCTGGAGGCCAGCCTGATCTAGACGTTGATCTAGACATTGAGTTCCAGGACAGCCAAGACCACACAGTAGGAGCCGATCTAAAGAGAAGAGGAAAAGCTCCATCGATTTAGTGCCCTGTGGTGAAATACCCGAAAGAAAAGTGCTCTCTCCCTCTTTCTCTCTCAAATAGTGCAGTCTCTATTTCCAGGCCCAGTGTCATCAGAAGAACTTTACTGCTGTGTTCAATAAAGCTTGCAGGCCTGTCGGGTTAGCCTGAGGGTAGAGAGTTTGTTTGTTTTAGTTGTTTGGTCACAGTGTAGCTCTTCTTCTTGATTCACACACATCCCCAGGTCCTGGCACCAGGTCTGTACTGAGGGTCAGACTGGCATGTTGCCCGTGCCCCTTGCCACTAGGACCTTCCCTGGGTGGTTTCCGTGTTTTATCCCTTTTGCAATTTCTACTACAGGAGAAAGGACATGTCAAAGAGGTGATCGATGTGATCGGTCAGGCACACTGGGGGAAATGCGTCCCAAATAGAAATGTGCTTCATAGGGAATTTAAGTTTCATGACCTTATTTGTCCAGTGGCTAACTAGCCAGAATTATTAGTGATGTGTGCCATAATGGAGCCATACAGATCTGCATGCTGTAGTGTCATGGGCAGACATGGGAATATTTGGATTGAAACTAATTGCCTTAGTTTTAAATGCTATTTTTTAATATGTTTTGTATGTATATGGTACCATTTAATTTATGTATATATGCATATATTACATACATGACCAAATTAGTTCTGAACAGCCAAAGAAAAACATATACACCATGTACTATAAACATAGGTACCTATGCATATAATTACAAACTTTCTTAGCATAGATTGCATGTTTGTTTCTCAACTGACCTCTTATTCTGAAGCTCCTCTTAAGAGTAAATGGTCTGCTATGATATCAATGCCTCCAAATTAAAAGGTCTATTTTAGGATAATTTATGAAATTCGTCATGCTGGAGACGTATTTTAAAAGAAAGAGGGCATTTTTCAACCTCCATTTTAAATGACATACATTATTCTGTACTTACTAGCAATTAAAAGGAAAGAACTGTCATGTCATACATCTGAAATAAAATGCAGATGCTTGAGAATGCTAGGATTACAGCATTTTATTGTCACACTAATGAGATAATGATAATGTAATCATACTAGACAGTGGCAGCAGAAGCACAGTAGGTAACAAGTGCCATGCGCTCTCCAGGCAGTGTGAGTTGAAACAATTCTCACAGTAAACTTGTTATACACACACACACACACACACACACACATGCATACACACTGCATAAAACTGCATTTGTAGATAAGGAACTGGAGACAGAGACTCTTAGAAAACAGAGACAGAGTTGCTGTGTGTGTGTCTGTGTGTGTGTGTCCACACCCACATGCTGTGTGCGTTCCATCTCCAATGATAATATAAACAATATTATTGGCAACCTTTGAAACAGTTATTAGAGACTAATAATCTTTTTGTTTAAAGAGGACTTTACAAAATAAAAGCAAAAAATGTGTAGTTTTCAGTTATTCTACTTGGAATCCTCATTGCCTATGATACGTATACTTGCACTATGTCCTCACATGGGTGTATTTAAGTTCCCTTGTGACATGATGGAAGCCCTTAGAGTAAAACTCTGAGTGTCAGTCTCCGACTTTCCTGTCTCCTGACTCGGAATACAAATGAACTGTCATTGGCTGTGCCTCTGCCTCTTGCCCTGCCTGTGACACACAACCTTGAAACCACATCAGTGGCCACTCCTTTTGCTCCAGATTCATTGCCCTTGACTTGGTTTCCCCTCCAGCACCTCTTCGTTTTTTCTTAAGCCTCTTTTCTTACTGCTGGTTTGTAAACAGAATACCTAGAAACCAGAGACTTCCGTACATTCTACGCCAACAGGAATAACTGTTTGGAAGTTGGTTTTGGTTTTGGTTTGTTCGATTTTTTTTGTGAGTCACATTCTCTTGTATTCCAGGCTAGCCTCTGAGCACTGGGCCATGTGTCACCTTGCCTGGTTCATGTGATGCTGGGAAATCACTCTACCAACTGAGCCATTCACCAGCTCCCAGGAATGCCTGCTGACAATCCCTGGGACCTTTTACAGTCATGTGTGCTGTGTGGTGATACTGAAATATCGGCTTTGTTTCCAGTCATTTTATCTTCCTGAGACGTTTCTCTTAAAAGTGAGCATGTTCCTCAAAGGCACTCTTTCTAAAATGCTTTATCCTCAAGTGTCTTTGTTGAAAAATAAAAATAGCCAAATTGAGAGGTTTAACTACATATAACACTTCTTCCCCGTTTCTCTTTTCACTCCATTTCCTTCCCTCCTTGGATTTTAAGCTTAAGACACTTACTCCATCCACCACGAGCACATTTGTACGCCACGTGAGAGACTCTCAAGAGACAAGGAAAACCTGTTAGATCCGTGCCTTGTGACTTTATGGACATGGCTAAATGTCCTTATGCTTCCAGACATATACAGTTCTCACTGGACAGCTTGTACTTCTGAAAACGACTGTTCGGTGTGACTGTACTGTAGAAGTGACTGCTGCTTGTGCAGGAGCCCTGACAGAGCCTGGCAGCTACTACTCAGATGTCTCGTTGCTAGGCATTCCCTCACCACTTTATTTAAACTGTTGTAAAGGCTCACTTTTAAGCTAAATACTATAACATTGACCCATGGTTTTATTAGGAGTTTTTGATGGCCTACATTTTAAACAATTTAAAATATAATGATATCTACCCTCTCCTAGGAGAGGCTTTCTATACTGTTTTAGTTTTAGATAATATATATCACTTCTGTATTCTAGTTTTTAAGCATTTGCTGTGTTGACACTGGAATTTTTCATTTTTTATTTTAAAGGTTAAGTAAAAGTCTATCTATTTAGAAATTGCTCATTATTGGGACTTTTGCTTCTGTTACAATAGAGCGTTGTTCAAGCTCCAATACCACCTCTGAAGACAGAATACTTTACACTCATTGGCAGATGAGAGATCAAGTCAGCAGGCACTCCAGTATTTCAGCACAGTAGGTTTGGGGTTGGTATGCATCAACCCAAAAATGTCAACTGGGGATACACAGACTGCCCCCCAACGCCCACCCACCACCCACAGCCTGACTCCAGGGCCTCTTGCATGCAGAGCACATGGTCTGACACTGAGCTATCCCCACCCCTACCCCATACAACACATCATTAAAGCGTCAAAAAGCATAGTAGTTGGTATCTTTCAGCTCCTGACCACATTCCCTAAGAGCATTATGAATATCAACTCCCTTATTCTACAAGTTGTGCGTGTGTGTTGGGATTTGTCTTACACATTGAGGAACCAGGGCTTAGTCCCTTGAAATGATGTAGCTAATAATAAATAGCCAGATAGGGCATTCAACCACGCTCCTCCTAGTATGAAATTTCAAAGTAATTCGAAGAAATTTCCCAAATTGCTAGGGAAAAGGAACACATTTTAGATATTTCTTATCCATTTTTTTTGTGTGTGTCTTATAAGATTTCTTTGTTCAGATCCCAGATTTTTCAAGTGACTCAACTGCTTAGGTTGTTTATTTTGTTTTTGTGTTTCACCTCCTTTTACATAGTCCGGATAATTCATCCTCTGTCTTACGTATAGCCAGCAGAGATTCTCTGGCATCTGTGGGTCTCCTCTTCTCCAGGTTGTTTCCTTACTGTGCAGAAGCTTCTTAGTTTCATAAAGTCCCACTTGTTACTGTTGTCCTTAACTCTTGGGCAGATGAGTCCTATTCAGGAAGCTGTCCCCACACCTTTGTCCCGTGGGTGCTGCCTGTGTCCTCTTCCAGGTCTTGAGTTGTTTCAGGCTTCACCTTTAGGTTGTTGATTCACTCAGGCTTAGGTTTTATGCAGAGTGATAGATAAAGGTCCAATTTCGTTCTTCTGCATGTGGACATCCAGTTTTCCCAGCATCATTGGTTGGAGGTTCGTTGTTCTCCAGTGTTTATTGTTGGCATTTTTGTCAAATATTAAATGGCTGCAACTATGTGTCCCATGTAGATAGAATCTTCAGTCTTGTTCCATTTGCCTACATGTCTGATTCTGTGCCAGTATTTTTATTATTGTGGTTCTGTAATAGACTGAGATCTCTCATGGTAATCACTACAGCACTGGTCTTTGTTCTTAGGATTGTATTGGCTATGTGGAGTCTTTTGTGGTTCCATGTGAATTCTAGGATAGTTTTTTGTTTTGTTTTGTTTTGTTTTGTTTTCTATTTGCTTCTAGGCCCTAGAGAAGGATGTACAGGACCTGACTGGGTAAAGAAGTTGAACATGGGAGGTCTAAAATTTTTCATTCTTTGAGAACTTTAAGCGTGTATGCAATGAAATAGGCTCATATCTGCCTCATTTTCCCCTTCAGCTCTCCCCAAGTCCCTCTAGCACATTCCTAACTTCATCATACTAATTCCCTATCAGATAGGGCCTCACTATTTAGCCCTAGTAAGCTCACTGTGTAGACCAGGCTGGCTTCAGACTCAGAGAGATCTGAGTGTCTACCTCTTGACTGCTGGGATTAAAAGTATACACCACTACATCCAGCCATCTTTCTCCTTTTTGAATAGCGCATTAAGTCCAGTCGATGTTGTTCACGTTCATAAATGGGCAACCTATCAGCAGCTATAGAAGAATATTTTCCCCTCTGCTCCTAATTGCTTCTTCGGTGGGGTGAGGCCTTGTGAGCTCCTACCCCACCCACACTGGAATTTTGGCTGGCGTGATCTTGTGCAGGTAACCATAGCTACGTTTTCATGGGTACAACGGCTATGTCATGTCCAGACGACAGCGTTGCACAGCACTCTCCACATCTTTTGACTTTTGCATTCCTCTCGTCTCTTCTTCTGGGGTGTGCCTGAGCTGTGGTGGAGCTCGAGGTTGAGGTGTTGATAAAGATGCTCCACTCAGGGCAGCGCACATGCCGTTCTCAGCACGGTAGCTAGTTACGTTTCCACAGACTTGGCTTTGTGTTCTCTGCTATAAGAGTAGTTGCACCGCTGTTTTGATCCTCTATTGGAATGGGGAAAAATAGTTAAATGTGCCCAGTCTACAGAGAATTTTTGAGATGCGTAGGTCTTCAGCAGTCTCACATTGTTATCCTTAATCCTTTAAGCTTTGGTAGGTGAGGTTTTATAAACTCATGTCACCTGGTCATATTGAATACCCATCATAAACGCCTTTTGGGGCCACTTTCACACTTGCTTGCAAGTGGACTGCACCCTTTGCTGAGAGTCTTCTAAGTGAAGGAAACATGAAGATGTAGTCAGAACACATTGGGGAAGATTTGTCCCTCTGAGAAGAGAAAACAAATAGGTCAAAATACCAACCATTCATTAAACATTCCAAGTACTGCTGTGGTGGGGGGAGGGGGGCTGAGAGGGCAGCATGTGGGAGCAAGAGCTCCAAAGGTCAAGAGGACTCGGTGTTGTCTTAAGAAGGTCATGGTAACCGAGAAAGTAGTCAAGAACAAGTGGTGTGTGTCATGTTGTAGCTGTCTGTCAGTGGGAAAAGACATTTGCCCTTGGCTTGAGCCCATTGAGAGTAAGGAGCTGAAGCTGTGCAGTATTACTCTGTGTGCTTGGACGCATGCAGGAGGGCGAACAACTCAAGCAGAGAAATTTAATAAGTTTTAAAATTGCATTTTATTTCTCAAAAACCTGCTGGAGAGTGTGCACGGAGGCGGAGGACAGTTTGCTAGCATGAGTCAGTTTTCTTCTTCAGCCACATGGGTCCTGGGGATCAAAGTCAGGTCATGGACAAGAACCTTTAAAGGTAAAGAAAATGTGAGTGTATTGTGAGGTACCAGTACTCTGTGAGTGGCAGGGTGAGGTAATGGGTGCAGGGTAGTGAGGCTGGGCAGAAGAGCCGGAACTACCTGCTTGGCAGAAAGGGACTCTTTTCATTCTTGAAAAGTGATGAACTGGATGGCAGCGAACCTGACCATAGGAAGGCTCAGTAGGAAGCAGCTGCAAGAACCCTTGCTGATGAAGGAGGACCTAGTGATCTGTGGCAAAATGGAAAAGAGAAGACAACATTGAGAGAAGGAGGTGGCCATTCAGTGGACCCTAAATGAACTCTTACTAATTAAATAAAGCCTGAACCCTACTCGGTGAATCACCAGTTCACTAAGTCAGAAACATGTGCTATTGATATGTTACTTCCAATGGCTGTATTCTCAGGTGGGTTGTCCGTCTGTGGGTCTGTCCCATGGGAAATCCAGGAGGTTTCTACATTGCCAGTGAAGGCGGCTGGGGTTTCACACACAAGCCTTCTTGGAGTTGATTAGGAAAGGGGAAACCCAGGATTTGAAACCACCAAGGTGTAGGTGATAGAGCAGATGACAGAGGGAAAAGAAGGCGTTTTCTTTTCAGGAGAATTTCAAGAAAGATGAAGGAAAATTTAAAGCCAGCCTCCAGGAGAAAGACAACCATAGACAGGCTCAAGCTGTCAGCATCTGCTTCGGCTGGAAGGCAGGACAGCTGCCCTGACACAGCAGGGTCATTCTGGAGAGCAGGAGCTGGGTTAGGAAGTGCCAGCCAAAAATAGCAGCTCTACCCAATCTTCTCATCTTGCAAATCCAGATGACTGCAAGTCTGTGACCTCCACAGGCTCTGGGTGGCAGAGGTATACCTCATAAATGAAACTAACAGCTAACAGAGGGTCAGGCATACAGAAGAAACTGCAAAAGCACACTCATGTGCATACTGTGTTCAGCAAGACAATGTAAAGTTGCCAGGGACTTGTGAGCTGAAGAGGAGATTTTAAAGTTCTCGGCAAAGGAGGATACAGCTGGGAATTTGTAGTGGTGCCCATCACTGCTATTTTATGTTTAAGTGGGCTTTCATTCTCTGTTAATCGTGTGACTGGAGTGTCTAAGAGTGACTGGGATGGGGCTTACAATATAGCCCATGCTTATCTGGAAGACTCTAAGTAGTCTATACTAGCTCAAACTCCTGCCTTAACTTCCTAAGTGCTGAGATCATAGGCATGTGCCACCATCCTCAGCCTTGTGCTGAGTTTTTATTTTATTAAGTTAAAAAAAAATCAAAGATTTCATAGATTCATTTCTAATCTTTTCTGTCTAAAATTGTATTCTCTCTACTCTCTTAAATGTGAAAGTTACAGACTCTATAAAACTTTTCAGAGTTTCATATGTATAAAGTTGTATGGAAACCAAGAAGGGCAAAAGATTGATTTTCTTTTCCTAGAATGAAATTAGAGGAGGAACTCAAAGGCAAATAACACTTGGATTGTGGCTTTAAAGGAAGGACCTCCAAGCTGAGTGTGGTGGTGCATGTGGCAATCCCAGGACTTGAGATGTAGAGGCAGTAAGCTTGGGATTCAGGGTCATCCTCTGCTCCACAGTGAGTTCAAAGCTAACTCCACAATACCCAATCTCAAAGGAAAGGGGGGAAACAGCTCACTGAAGAAGCAGAATGAACAGAAATGACCTCGAGGAGGCATTAAAATGCACATGTTCAGAGAATAGCAAAAAGTAGTTCAAGGTAAGGCTGGGTTACAGGGTGGCCTGGAGGGAAAAGGGGAAAGAGCCAAGAGGAAAGTGTTGGTCAGGAATGGTCTGTGAAAGTGCAGTGAACTCAAGTTGGATCTTAAGATGGTAGGAGGGAGGGAGGCCAGGAAAGTTGGAGATGCTCTCCTTCTTCTCAAAGATGGTAGTAATTGTTGAGTTTCTGGGTTGGTGGAACTACCCTGTAGGGTTCCATTATTCCCATAAACATTTGTAGTTCTTGTGGTAAGGAAATGTCTTAGGAATTGTTGATAATAGGTATGCCAACAACTTCCAATTGCATAATGGCCCTAGAAAGATCCAAATCTTCATGTGTTTTCTTTCAGACTCCAGAAATAGAATTGGCAAAGGTTCAGAGGAGGCAGAAATTTGCCAAAACATGTGCTTTAAAAACCCAATCCCCCTCTTTTTGGAAGTTTTTCTGAGACAGCTCTCACGTGTCCTTCAGAAGATGTTACCTAACTTTGCTGTCCATGTGTGCCATGTTCTGGCTTGTCTGTGTGGTTTTTTTAGAAAAGCAAATCCTTTCCTTTCTCTGACATGCTCCAAGTACTATAATTTGACCCAAGTCATAATTTTGCTATGCACCTTTCTCTTACTCTAAACTCTTAGTCTCAGATCTTTGTTACTGCTTCCACAAGGGATTAGAAACATCACAACACATGTACTAAAATACACCATTGCTTTAAAACACATAAATTCATGAATGACACTGAAAATAAAAAGCAATTCTATTTATAGGCCTTGAGTTTATGCTCCTCCCCCTAAAAATCAAATCCAGACATCATTTCAGCCAGAACATTAACACAGTTCAACAGTACAGTGACATAATCTTAAAATCATGGAAAATGTTGTTGTTGTGTCAACCAAATCAAACATAAAAACTTAAATCTGGTCAGAGTTGGATGCCACATTTCAGGAAAATGGAAAAGAAGGCCTTTTTGCTAGCTGCTTATCAGGGTAACACTCGCCAACCCATTCCATAGCCACCATTTTGTTGACTATTCCAGAACTTTCTAGTACCCCAAACAATGCTTCCTCTCTCCTCTGACTGCTAACACCGAAGGGGAGAAAGTTAAGAGTGGTCACACACACACACACACACACACACACACACACACACACATAACCCCAGGTCACCTGCCAATACGTCTTTCAGCATTGTTGACATTGTCAATAGAAGAACACTGTGGTTATGTGGTTCTGGGTGCAGTCTGTGTGGGGTATCTAATGGTCCATCCCATACTCTGCCAGTCAAACAGCCAAGGATAGTTTTTCAGAAAGCTAGCAGGCTGTGAGTTCCATGACTGTTACTTAGACTGAGTTGGCAACTTTTAAGCAGATTTATGCACATCCCTGGCATTGCATAGGATCTAGAATCTGAGAAAGGTTATCTTTTCTCAAATGGATGGATTTATTTTTCTTACTTGGAACTTTAATATTATTTATAAAATTATTAGTGCATACATTCATGGTGGTGTTTTTCAAGTGCTGGGTATCAAGCCAAGAGCCTTGCTTGTTAGGCAGGCCTCTGCAACTGAGATGTATCCCAGCCCTGGATGCATTTCTTATGCTGGGTTGTCAACAAATGGTATTTTTATTAAGCAATTCTCTAGTGGTAACTAGATCAAGAAGTAAAACCTTTGACCTCAAACAAATGGGATTATTGAGAGCCTCTTCATTCTCTTAAGAAATCATGCCTATTGACCAAGGAACCCATCTGATTGATAATTACAGATACTATCATTCTGATTGATCAGTTTCCGTCGAGAGTACCAAGGTAATACAAGCCATGAAACTGCCCGTGGCTTCCGTGATTATCACAGGCTCTCCAAGCCGTTAAGACTGTACAGATCAGTCCTTCCTTTAGAATTGAAAAAATTAATACTGGGATATTATCTGGCACTCTTTACAATTTTGCGTAAGTCATTAATAAAGAACCAGGACCAAAGCCCAGATGTCTTTACATTCACCAGTACTGTGCTGAGAAAGAAATTGAGGTATCTCCTTATGTTTCTCCCTCTGTATTTGGAGACCAGTGAACTCAGGAGAACAACTGAAGAACACAGTTTGTTCCCTAAACTAGAGGCGTGAGGAGGATCCCACTCTAGATCTGCCCTGTTAATGCAGAAACACATTTTATTACTTTATTTAAAAGAACACATCATAGTCTTGTAATTCAGCGTGGCCCCAGCCACCTCCCACTCTCAATCAAAGTCATGGTCTGGGTACTTAAAATGTATTTTATTATTTTGTTCAGATTTATCTGAATATTTTTAGTGATATGTATGAGGAGGCATTGGCCATGGAGGTCAGAAAGGGCACTGGATCCCCTAGAGCTGAAGCTAAAGGTGACTGCAAGGCAAGGTGGGAATCGAGCTCTGGTCCTTTGTAAAAGCAGCAGGTGCTCTTAACTTCTGTGCCATCTCAGTTCCTTAAAATAGATCTTAGATAATGTATTTCAGTGTGTCCTTTTAAGCAAGGTATAACACAGGGTCATATGCCTTAGGACACACTCAAGGGCACTTTCTTCCTGTCAAGTTTCAACAGGTCAAAAAGCATACTCAGCCAGAGTATCTAGTTCCTTGTCTTATGCAAAAAGTAATCAAAGCTATAGAGTTTTATTAAGCTTATGGAATGCATATCAGACTGTAACTTTACTGAAAACAAAATAACTTGTCAGAACAAATATGTGCTGTGTGAATGATCACCATACTCATTGAAAACATATTTTGATTTATGGCCACATAGAGAATGTTGAACTCTGAGACTTGTTGCTGCTGCTGCTATACCATATGATGAATAAGAAATATAGCTAAATGAAAATGGCAGGTCCCTGGTCCCAGTTTGTAAAGATGCAAGTGAAAAGGTTTGTGAAGTGAAGGTTTGTTTTAAGAAGTAGAAGCTTTATTCTCAGGTTTGCCCGACATTTTATTCTTTTTTGCTGCCAAATTTGCTTTAGTATAGGAAATCGCTTTACTTAAAAATTGCTTAAGCCAGATGTCGTATTGCATTCCTGTAAGGATAGCACTCGGGAGGCAGAGGTAGAAGGAATGCTGTAAGGTAGGGCAAGCCTGGCTTTACATAGTGTCTTCTAGGCCAGCCAGGGATATACATACGATCCTGTCTCAAAAAAGAAATGAAAATTTGCTCTAGCAGGGCAGTGCCACATGGTCATGGTGTTAGCACTTGCAAGACTGCGTGAGTCATTTCAAGGCCAAGCTGATCCACTACATAGTGATATCTTGTCTCAAAACAAAAAATACATCAAATAGGAAACAATTCCGTCAAAGTCAAGGTAGTAGCTTCCTAGGTAGCAATGAAATTCGGTCTCCAGAGGGTTCTGGGTCCTGGTCTTAATTACTGGTTACATGGGTATATTTAGCACTAAGTAACACATTTATGTAAATATGTCTGTATATATTTTACATACTAATCACCAAAGTACAGTCTGTGGGATTTGTTCTCTACAACCTTCCAACAAGGGTCTAACACTACCCTGGTTACTACTTGACTCAAAATGTAAAAGAACAGACAGAAAGTGAAAATGAGTTGCTCCAACTTCCTTTAAGCCTTCATGTACTCCACCAGGAATCTGCGTGTGAAGTTACTACACATCGTATCAACTCCAGTGGAAAATGTGTTACCCCTTAAGAATAGTCATTAGTAAGGTGAAATGGGACAAGGTCTTATATTCTGAGTGTCTGAAGTGGAGTGTCTTCCTCATCCTAATGTACATCCTAAACATGTTGTTACAGACTGCATTCTAAGTGAGCTCTGGAGCCATACAAAGCATTCTTCATATGTATGTGTGCTCCTGGTGATAGGTGGTAAACATGTTTCCCACTGGCTGCTTTTATAACAACTTGACACAAGCTAAAGTCATCTGAGAGGAGGGGACCTCAATTGAGAAAATGCCTCCATAAGATCAAGCTGTAGGCAAGCCTGTAAGGCATTAAAATTAGTGATTGATGGAGGAGGGTCCAGCCCATTGTGGGTGAGGCCATCCCTTGACTGGTGGTCCTGGTTTATATAAGAAAGCAGTCCCCTTCCATGGCCTCTGCATCAGCTCCCACCTCCAGGTTCCTGCCCTGTTTGAGTTCCAGTCCCGACATCCTTTGATGATGAACAGTGATATGGAAGTATAAGCCAAATAAACCCTTTTCTCCCGGAGTTGCTTTGGTCATTGTGTTTTATCAAAGCAGTAGTAACTCTTGATAATGGGGAAGAATGCTTACTCTTTCAAATCATCTTTGACAGGTTTCCTCTACCAGAAAAGACATTCATGGGCTACTGGATAATTGGTCAGACGGGAAATGGAATGCAAAAGATCTTGTGTCCAGCCGAAACGCATCACGTTGACGTGGAGGTTGTTATCCTTATTGTTTCCTCTTAGCATTGAATCTAACAAACTTTCTGAAGTTGGTGTGGTCCACACACTCTGAGGAATTACTTACTGGTTGGTCGGCTCTCTAGCTTCTATGCCAATTTAAGTTCAATCTGACCTCCAAGGAATTCAATGTAGGTAGTTGCTACTGGCCAAACAGAACTTCTAAGAGCCAATCTTGTGTTTCAGGACAATCAATTGGGTATATTGTTTATTTTCCTTACAGAGTTGCTGTGTGATATTTGTCTTTACTTTATGTATGCTAACAAGATTAAATTGTCTTCTTTTTTCCATTTTTACCCATACATTGTTGGCATTGTCTTCCTGAGAAAAGGCAAGGGTCACTCATCATTAGCTATCATCAAAATCATTGTAAACATTTCAGGTAGAAAGTGTTCCCCTCTGGGCGGTTAGGTACAGAAGTTGGGGATCACACTGAAATCATTGTTCTAAAATGCATGTTTTTCTGCCTGCTGCTATCCCCACTCCAGGGATCTACATGGACAGCAGAGTCAGCAGACCTAACCTGTAAATAGCCAAAAAGTATATATGGTAGATTTTTGTGGTTATAAAGATTCTGTTGTAACAACAAAATTCTGTCGTTGTAACACAGTAACTAGTGATGTTTTCTTCCACTAAAGTTATATTTAGAAAAATCCAGGAGTGAGTCTTAGTCTGTCAGTCCCTTCTGGGGCACAGACTCTTCTCATTTGTCAGAGAAGAAAGAGAGCTGTCCCTTTCTTCTGCCCCACCCTCATCCCCACTGTCACCTAAGTGTGATCAGAGTGCCTAAGTCACTTCCAGAAGTGTTTTCTCATGGTTTTAAGAGGGGTACAGTTTGACTCTTCAGTCCCCTAAGGTACAGTCTAGATAGATGGAGACATGGACGCCAATATCTAGCCCAAATATCTTGATTAATTAAGGACTGTAGAGCATACAAGTCATTGAAAACTTTAGTTGTACAGTAGGAGTCTTCCAGGGAGTCATCTCTAGCTACCCAGAACTGATATGTACAATATTATTAAGTTAGTTCCTCGGCTTATTTTGAATAATCATATAACCATATATGAAACATTCCACCTTTTATAAGTAGCACTAGTGAGTATCAATCATTTGGGGGGAGGGGTGTCTTAATATCACATTTTTTTAAACATTTAATTTAAAAGATCCACTTTAGCCATTACATTTCAGTATAATAATTTCACAATCTTTCTTCACAATGGAAATATACTAGTCCCGGGTTTGTTAACTTATGTTATTTTGCTGGCTTGAGCAACTCTGAGTCTTTTTCTATTTGGAGGTCAAAATGGATTCTGGTTTAGGGAGAGGTATAGTCATAAGAAATCTTATAGTGCTTCAGACATGGTATACTTCATTAAAACAAAATAAATGTAATGAGCTTTAACATGAGAAAGCACTCATGAAGGTAAGTGTATGCTATTATTATAATTTTAAGTGCCATGCCAAATGATAAGAGTATATCAAGATATTAAATAGTGAAATATTGTATTTTGGAAGAGCTGTTTTAGTGACTACCCAACTGCCTTCACTAAGACTGTGGCTTTGCTATAGGGTCCAGTACTTGTGAACATGGAAAAGTTCCCAATAGAAAAACATGAATCGAGATTCCTAAACTTTACTGAAGAATGTACCTCTTGGAGGTTTCCAGTGGATGAAGTTAATTTAATCTGTGACATCGCTGTATCACATGGTATGTCCATTGATTCTTTTGATCTTTTCCTCCTGCACTGATTTAAAATCAGAGGGATTACAATAATCTTGAGGCATCAAGAACTCTGTGAGAGACATGGTCGGTGACTTGGTGGATCCAGATAGCAATTACATATAATTTAGAACTAATTTCCTCTAACAATCCCACAAAATGCTTTTGTGGACCCCATGTAAGCATTGCTGGGTTGGTGTGCAGATGTCTGTTTCTCATTACAGTCATAGCACATAGTTCAACACACTCAGGCATGTGCTGAAAATAGAAGGGGAGAAGAGAAAGAAGAAACATTGGATCTGAGGAGGAATGCAGGGGTTCCAGTTGGTGATTGCATAAACCACAGCAGGGAGGCCTGGAGCCTCTTCCCATCATCACACCTTCATTACGCCTTCCGCCTTCCTTTGTCAGGGATGTAGGTAGAGGGTGGGAGCGGTTGGCGTCTACACTTGGGGGCTGCTGCCACCACTGGCTCGTTTGTGCCTTTGACCCTGTGTACCTTTGCACAGATGTTCTTCAGGTGATGTCAGATAGTAAAGTGGTAAAAACAAACTGGTAGAAGGCAAGGGCAGCCGCTAACTTGACTGAGATGGACTCATCAAGGTCTTGCTTTTGTTCCTGTACATTCTGTGGCTGTCAGTTCTTCCTCAAGTCAACCCTTTTGAATAAATGTTTGAGACTATTATTGTTTGTTGGTGGTAACGGATGGGTCTCTCACCAGGATATGTTGCATTCACTGGTAAAGAGAGAGAACATTTGAGAGTCGAGAGATGAAGGTTGAACTTGGTGGTGCACCCTCTTAACGCACACCTGTCGGGGAGAGCAAATTGCCTGCAACACTTTTTAAGCTTGCTCTGGCCCCTCTGTTCTGAGCATAGTGCTTCAGGTTGATCCAGCAGGCAGTCACAGTTGGCCCTGAAAAAGACTCATTCACTTTTCCCAATAAAATGTAACCCTTCCCTCTCAGAGGGAACCACATCTGCAAACTGTTTCCCCCTTGTTCTTATCCTTCTCGTTTTTAAACCTATTCTGCAATTTTTTTTTTTCAGAGAAAACAGCACTTTTTTGAGAGGGAGTTGGAGTTAATTATATATCTATGTATTTGAGTCAATGACTAGGCAGCACTTAATGCCTGTAATATGAGAATAATTAATAATTCTGGGGAGCATGCGTATTTCTGCCACTGGTCCTCCTGCATCCCTGCTGCCCTCTCATATGCAGGAAAGTATTCATAACGTGTTAACTTGAACTTACTTTTTGTACATAATGGATGCATTTAAAAGACCCATAAGGTACAAATTCTCCTATCCTGTCTGATACTTGAAATTGCTACAGTATAGTTCATATCAGCTGTTAAATAACAGGCCAGATGTGGTGGCACACATCTTTAATCCCAGCATTCAGGAGATGGGGGCAGGTGGCTGTCTGTGAGTTCAGGCCAGTTTAATCTACATAGTGAGGTCCAGAACAGCCAGAGCTGCATAGTAAGACCCTATCTCAGAAAATAATAATAACAGTAATAATAATAATATATCTTCTTCAGCTTCCTTCTTCCTCCTCTTCATCTCCCTCATCCTTTTCCTCTTCTTCCTTTATTTAGACAGGGTCTCACTGTGTTGCAGAGGCTGACCTGTTATTTTCTATATAGACCAGGCTGGCCTCAAACTCACAGAAATCCACCTGCCTCTGCCTCTCAAAGGCATGTGCCATCAAGCCCAGCCTGGTGGCTGTGTTCCTTATTGATATAGTTTAGTTATTTAAATTTAACATATATTTTAATGTACTTTTCTAGTATATAGCTATTTATTGTAGAACTGATATTTTGGACATATTTGTATAAATGTTTTAGATATGGCTCATACACATATGTGATCCAGATTTTCTTGAATTGGACCAAATTTCACTCTATCTCACTGTCTTCCCTTTTATCTAATTTGATGTTAAGGACATGATTGCTGTAAAATTAGTAACTTATAGTCAGGCAATACTTAAAGCACTCATCAGGCAGAAACAGCATGACCTCAAGGTGCTCAGTAAGAGCACCTGTTAATTTAAGGGGAGGGGCGCTCAAACTAGCATCCTTGGTATCCTTTGCTAAAGCACAGAACAAAAGAGCCCACTCCAGCTCCACTGAGTTAGTATCTGCATTCCCATTGGCTCTGCTGGTGATTGAAACATAGAAACACTGCTATGTTTTAGACGCTAGATGTAGATAAGTGCCTGGATTCAAGAGAAATTGCATACAAAAATTTCAGATATGGACATTAGATTAGAAGCTAACATCTATAGTGCTAGACTGTGAAGGTTTAGCACAGTGGTTGTGTTCTTGCTTAGCATGTTCATGCCTTAAGTTAAGTCTTCATTACCATATCTGGGAGGGAGAGACCCACAGGGCTCAGATTTTTTAAACATTAAATTTCTTATTTTTAGCAAGAAAATTCTGTAACCTAATAACTGTCTAAAAGAGGAGAACTTAGCAGATAGATGTTGACAAAGTGCTTCTGGAAGAACAGTGTCCGGTAGAGGAAAGCACTGGGCATGGAGCTCTTGGCTACCATACAGTGAGAAGTCTCCTGGCATCAGGATTGTCAACTGTCTAGTGCAGTTATCGTGGGTCCTTGTGGAATCTTTCCTACATGGTGCTGCTTTATTCCATGGGTGTCACACTGTCCACATTTAGGGTAGGAACAGAGTTTTTCAGCCTGATAAACCTAAAATCCATGTGCTGAGCTTCCAACCCTGTGCTCCAGTGCAAGATTCAGCTGTGCTAGAACCCTTAGCCAGCCAGAAAACTGTTGGCAAACTGCACAATGAATACATTTTTTTCATTTCAGAAAATGGAGAACATACTCTGTATGTGGCTGCGTGTAACCCCGTTTCCTTGTACTTCATGAATATGTCAGGGAAAGATGGTTTCTTTGTGGACTTCTACAACATCTTCCCAAGGATGGCCAGTGGATCCTGGCGGCCATTTGTGACGGTAGCACCACTGGGAAGTCTGCTCAGGGGTCAAATTGTTCTGCATGAGGAGCAGGTGAGGCACACTAGGCACTCAAGGGTACTGAAGTGGGAAAAGTGGGTGCTTTAAGAGTGATGTCAGCTAGGATTGAAAGCCTGTGCTTTCAGAAAGATCCAGGACAGGACCCGGCAAAGGCCAGGGCTTGTGCTGTACCAATAACACAAATCACAGAGGTAGGCAACTGTCTTCTCTCTGTAGAGACTTGAACACACTTTGCAAGTCTGTAAACAGGTCATCAGTCAGTTTTCCACCTTTCCACATGGACAGTTAAGAAACTGTCAGTCTCCTTAAAGAGATGGACAGAAAACTAGTAAACCAACAAATAAATACATCTCTTCCAGGTTGTGTAGAAAACTAGTAAACCAACAAATAAATACATCTCC
>JADRCH010000099.1:7362877-7520635 GCA_019843965.1 Rhynchomys soricoides | reverse complement strand
TCCAGGTTGTGTAGAAAACTAGTAAACCAACAAATAAATACATCTCCTCCAGGTTGTGTAGAAGCAGAGTGATGTCAGAGTGTGTGGGGGGGGGGGGGAAGATGAGGTAGGTTAGGAGGGTAATGGAACTCAAAGAATGCCAAGTTATCTCCTCTGAGGAGATAACATTTTCTCGGAAATCTAAATGATGTTCTTCAGAGAGAACCACAGAAATCCACTGACTGAAATGCACTGGGATCCTTCTGTGTCAAGAATGCTCAACTTCTATCCATCATGTTTATAGATTAGTAAATTAAGGTCTCACTAATGAAAAGTGCAGTTGCCTAGCTAGCATCAGGCTGAAAGTAATTTCAAACAGATGACACAGATCAGAAGATGGGTTATGCTTTACTTAGTGGAAATTCTAAAGGTCTCATTAATCTGTACTGTACCAGTAGAAAGTGGTCTGGTTTTGTGTGCCTATTTTCTACCGAACATCTACCAGGTGTTGCAGGAGGCATGGCATTTATTTTACAATTCCCGTGCCTGCTGCTGGGAATTCTGCAAGAAACAGCAAAGATGGACTCAGGGGTTAGGAGCACTTACTGCTTCTGCAGAGGACCCAGTTCTCAGCTCACTGTCACCTGTAACTCTTGTTCCAGGAGACCAATATCCTCTCCTGACCTCTACAGTCTATGACATGAACATTATACATATAAATTGAGCAAGTACACACCCATAAAACAATAAGTAAATAAATCTGGTTTAAAAAGAGATATCAGCTGTTTTTATTCTCAGCTTGTAATCTGGTCCAGAATAGACAGTAAGAGAAATAAACCACTAGTTAAATTCCGCCTTGGCCTAGAGTGTGAGACGTGACATAGTGGATGCAATTTGAAATAAGGATGGGGACGGCCTGAGTGGCTGACGGGGGTGAGCGGGAGTGGAGACCTGACAAAGAGTGTAGGCCAAGGGAATGGTAAGTTCTGAACCCGGAGGCTAGAACATTCCCTCCTCCTTTTTAACAATTGAAGGAATGTGAGAAAAGGTGAAGTAGAAAGGTTATTCAGTGAGCAGGCGTAGAGGAGAGGTATAGAGGCAGTGGGTAGCAGTTGGCTCAGAGCCTTGTAGGAACTGGAAGGTTCTGGGCCCTGAGAGTAAGAGGGGAGTGTGCTCTGTCATGTCAGAAAGGGATTTCTTTGGTTACTCTCTGTTATCAGTGAGTGATGAGGCAGAATAAAGGGGCCAGTTAAGTAAGACCTTCTCACAGTGAGCCCTCCAAACCCACTGGTGTCTTGAGGAGGGTGAAGGTCATAAGTGATTGACCCAAGATGCATTTTGACAGCAAAGCCAGCAGGATTTCCTAGCAGAACAGGCATGTGGGGTAAGTGTTCCAGGACAGCCCCAGAGCATCTCAGTGAGACCCTACCTCAGACAGACAGACAGACAGACAGACAGACAGCATGAAGACTTGAGTTCAGATCCTCATCCCATATAAGAGCTTCATAACCAGAAGAATCCACCATAGATAGCACCTGTCAGGGTGATTTTAAATTTAATAAGCTAATCAAATTTGAATGAGACTCAAAATTGGAAGTATTTATTCAAACAGTTCCCCCAGATTTTCAGCTTGTCACATTAACAGAAATTTACACATACAAATTTTGTAAAACGATTAGTTTTTAGATGCTTAGCTCATGCTTTATTTCTCAAAAGACCCAATTGTTTGGCAACATTGTAGACTAAGTTTTTGTTCAGTGACTTTCATCAAGGAAATAAGGTTTCCATGGTATTGCTGCACTTGACTTCCCCAGCCTGGGCCTTGCCTCTAGGCATCTCAGGCCCTGACTGACTTCTGCATCCTAAGCGACATTCAAGATATCCGTATGCTTCCTCAAGCTGCCCCCCTCTCCCTCCTCACTGGGGTTATTCTAGTTGACTGTTTTATAAAACAGTGGTGTAGGTATGTGGGGTGCCCTTGAATCCTTCCTGATTCTGGAAGAACTGAAGATGGAGTTGAAAGGGACACAGTGCAGCCACAGATAAATCTGGCCCTTATCATTTTAAAATAAAGTTTTGCTGTAGATGCATCCTCCTGGTTATTTGGAAAGTTGTTCAAAAATTCCTTGCTAAAATAAAATCTTAAGTGAGGACAGGAAAACTAAAAATAACGGCCTTGCCCTGCCCCTGTTCCCAAGGGCTTCTTCAGTACATCTGCTCAGCCTTTAGTATTTCAGACTCGGGCATGGAGGTCATCCAGAGGTTACTCTTCTCCCAGTCAGATACAAACACAAGAAAATGGCTCAGTTGCTCCTCCACCCTGCCCCAACCTGAAGCAGTGCCAAAGCCACAGTTTCTTGTACTCATGTGTGACGTGAGATTCTATTTTTAAGCACAAGCAGAATATATCATTAGTCATTTACAGAAGGAACCTATTAACATCTAAAAGGATGGAGCCACAGAGCTCCTTCAGGCTGCCAAGTGTTGGTGGAGCCCATTCTCAGCCCACGGGGCAGTGCACTCAGGCTGTGGACACATGTACTAGGAAATACAAGTGTGTGTGTGTGTGTGTGTCACTTAGCAGACAGTGCTCCGGTCACGTATGCCCAGTTAGGAGGATGCAAGTTTTAGAACCTAGAAAAGGAAGGGAAATGGGAATTGCACTGAATTCTCTGTTTAATCGTCTGCTCATTTTTTATTTTTAAGGGCAAACACTTTATTTTAGGACTTCCTTTAATCGCAGATTGCTTAAGAGCTAAGGATTTATGACAAGAGTTGTATGTATTTATCATGCAAGAAACATTGTCTCTATTAGAAGCTACTCAAAAAGAATTTAACTTAGGACAGAAACCTTGAAAAATTTTAACTTGCTTTTATGCTTTCTTTTTTAATTATTTTTCATGTGTATGTATGTATCAAGGCCACAGGGTGATATCAAGTGTCCTTCTTGGTCTTACATATTGAAGCAGGGTCTCTCTCACATGAACCCAGAGTATAACAGGTTCATCTGGTCTATCTCACTAGATTGCCTGGCGAATCCCAGTTCTACCTGGACAATGCTGGAAGTCCAGGCAGCCACCATGCGTGGCTTTTATGGATTCTAGGGACCCAAGCGCTGCTCCTTGTACCTGCTGGGGAAGCACTGTTCCCACAGACCTGTCTCCTCTGCCCTGTGTTTACATTTGTAGAAGAAAAAGCTTCTTGCTCTCACCACCATTTTCAAAACATTCAAATGAAAAAGTAAACAAGACTTCTTGTGATAGATGTTATTCTAAAGAGTATGTCTACTGTAAGTTCTTAACAGAGAATCTGAACTTTAGGTATGTCAAGGTCTCATCTTAATTAGAATGAAAGAGAGTTTGTTCGTGGCCCTGGGGAACTCAGGTTTAGGTTTCCCCAAATTCCATGTCCAACATGGAAGTAGGTTTCTGAAGTCTTTAGAGGTTTACAGAACAGAGAAAGTCATAAATCAATCAAGTCAAGTTTAAAATACACTGGTGGGTACACCAGAGAGACAGGCCCAGCAAGATGGGGAAACTATTTTATAGTCCCAAAATACTACCTGAGGAGGATCTTAGCTCTTAGATTGATAGAAGGCAGTGTTCTGCTAAATTAATAGCTTCTAAGAGTTTTTTATTGATTATTATGAGATATTATGATTATTATGAGTCAAATACAGAGTAGAACAAGGAATGACTGTTCCAGAAACTAAAACTAGTCCAAGATGAAGTAATTAGCCTCTGAGCCTTCAAAATTCCAGGCTCTCCACAGCACTGAGGCTGCAGTCCGCCCACCCGTCAGTCTGCAGACACAGACTCCTTTCAGGAGCCTTTTCTTCCCAGCCAGATGCAGCTTCTTCTCAGGAATTGTCATTCACAGGTGTTACTTGTGAAAAAGTTTTTTCAACATGCTTACTAAAAAAAAAAACCATAGCCACAAATCAGAGTGTGTGGTGTGCAGTGAACTCTGAGGTGGGAATAATGTTTTATCTCTTGGATTCTAATTAAACTATTTTGTATTTCTTTTCATTTTTCTGACTAATCTGCATAATGGAAGGCAGAGGCTATGACTAAATCAGGATTGTATTCTACCTGGCTTTAAATGTGAGCTGTCTGGATGATATTATGGAGTGATGGAGCGAACATACCATATTTTATTGTTTTCTGCGTCTTGAAAGGTGTCTGTTGTCGTTGAGTGCTCTGTGGCTTTTTCTCGTAAGAACTTTGGAGGGCGAGGATGGCTAGACCCAAATTAAAACGAGGAAAACTGCACTGTTGCGGGACAGTGAGGCATAACTTGTCAATGTCCTTTTACCCGGCCAGCTTTCGTATTTTAACCAGAAAACCAGCTTCTTCGCAGTCTTTGAACACATTTAATCTTTTCAAGCTTTCTCAGTTTTAAATCCCAATTGCACGTGTTCGAGTTAGTAAGTTCAATACTTAGGGCTTATTTCCTTTCTTTAAAAAAAAAAATAAATAAATTGCCGATAGATTGTTATCGCATTGTGAGGCCATTAGGATGGGTTCCAGGACTGGGTTCCTCTTCTCTGATTTAGAGTAAAGGAGTTAAGACAGGCAAGGTCTCAGCACTCAGACAAGTTTCACTGAAAGCCAAGGCGTGAGTGCGTGCGTGCGTGCGTGCGTGCGTGCGTGCGTGCGTGCAGGTACACAGAGCAAAGGACTGGAGAGGACAGGACCTGCCCCAGGAAGGGGAGGATCCTGGAGATGGGTCCAAGTCTGCTGAGAGGTGGTGGATTGTGTATGGTCCTTCAGAATTGACAGCTTATGCTATCACAGGTAAACCTGGATGGTACAAAGACACATAAGCTTATTGGTTCCCACCACAGGATCCTCCAGTGTGAGGTTTGAGAGTTCCTTACTTGGAATAGTTCCAGTCAGAGGGGAAAAAAATACAACAACAACAAAAATGGGCATCCTAACTGTTTTAGTAAAGAGGACATGAGTCTTAGAGCCTCTCTCTGGTCTGTCTGCCCACCAGGGATCTGCCTGACAGCTGGTCCCTCAGTTGCATGGCTCTACGTGATGCCACAGAAACCTTGTTTATGTATTATTGTAGCAACAGTAATGGAAGTTCCGTGGGTGGCAGGGCAGAGTCAGCTCTACACCACCACTCCCTACAACTGAGTTCTTGCAGAAGATCTCCACTCAGATAATCCTACATCCTTGGCTTCACCACAGAAAAGAATTTCAGGCCAGGCCAATATTAAACAAAGCTGGTGGAGGGAGGATGTTGTTGTTATTGGTGGTGGTTTATTATTGGTAGAGGCAGGTTTGTTCTGTTTTAAAATTTGTGTGTGTGTGTGTGTTTGTGTGTGTGTGTGACAGAGAGAGAGAGAGACAGAGAGAGAGAGAGAGAGTTCCTGCATGTAGATATGTACACTACATGTGTGCTTGATACTTATGGAGGGCAGATGTGGGTGCCAGATCCCCTGTAACTGGAGTCACAGGCAGTGGTACACCACGAGGTCCTCTGTGAGAGCATCCAGTGTTCTAATGCTGAGCCATCTTTCCAAATGTAACATTCACTTCTTGACTAATAAACAGAAGTATAGAGCTGCCATCTTTGATTTTTAGACAGCCTTCAAAGAAAAAATTACCTAATTAGAAAATCTTCAGTAAATTACCAAAACTGTATTCTGTGTGAAGAATGCTGAGTGTTCTCATGATATCTTACATTTCAATATCATTGACTTTCCTTCGGTTTATCATAGTAGCCTTCCTTCTCAGGTTCCTAGTCACTGATGTTTTTATGGTGGTGGTGGTGTGTGTGTGTGTCTTCAATTTCACACTGTTTTCTTTATTTCCAGAGTAACGCCATCCTCTTGCTCGACACCACTGGCCGTACCATCCGCCGTCTCGCCCTTCCCACAGAAGAGTTAACATCTAAGAAGTCTTCCTGGTGGAACAAGGAGGAAGGTGTAAGGAATACCAGATTTGCCTAGCAAATTGATTGCCAGGGATTTTCCCAACCACATAGATGGATGCCTGTCTATCCCTCCTGGTGCCAACAACAACAGAAACTAGAAGCCACAGCAGAGTTATTAAGCAATTTTAGATGTTGACATGGGAAGACTGTGTAGTTAGATGTACAGTTAAATAGCAGGAGGTCCCTTTAGCGTACAGCATGTTAATGTGAAGATTGCCAGGACTGCACTATTAAGGCATTACAGCTATTTGACTGTGATATTCATAGCAAATTCTTAGTCATGCAGTCAACTTCATTATTTTCTAATTACATAGTTTTATTTTGGGTTTATATGTTAAGATCTTAAGTACAGCTACTGAGTTGCTTCTATCAGATACATGTTTCAATTTATTAACCAAATCAAACTATGTAGCCTCACTCAAGGAAAATTTTTTTCTGCAATTTAGATATAAAATAAAGCTTGTCCAGTGCTTTGCAAATATGAATACATAGTTCATAAAAGACTGAAGAAATACGTGTCATAATTGAATTAAGAGCTAAGAAACAAAGCATTTCCTGTTTGATTATATTATGATATAAATTCCACAATTAACCAGTAATTAGCACTTTTTTAAACCAGTATTTTGCACTTTTTAAAAGATTTCTTTTCATGTGTTGGGTGTTTTGCTTACATGTTTATCTGTGCATCATGTAAGTGCCTGGTACCAGAAGAGGATGTTGAATCCCCAGGAACTGGAGTTGTAGATGGCTGTGAGCCAACATATAGGTGGTGAGAACTGAGCCTAGGTCCTCTGCAAGAGTAGCAGGTGCTCCTAACTGCTGAGTTACATTTGGTACAGTTTAAAAATTATTCTGAAGGGGTTTTAATAGCTTAATGATAGACTGCTCGCCTACTAAGCACAAGGCCCTGAGTCCAAGCCTCAGTACTCAGAACAGAACCCCCAAAATGCCTAAAAAGCTTTAATATATAACATTCAGTATACATTAAAATATAGGTTAATCTATGTTCCCCTGAACGTCTTGACATGGATAAATGCTTCTCTGCCAGTGGCTTGGGCCATGCATTACAGGAGTAGTTAAGAGATCATTCATCTATATATTTGTTTTGTTTTTTTTCTTTAGGAAACTTATAGAATGTGTAAAGAATTTTCACACGAAAACTGGGTAGTATTCTACAAACAAACAGGGTAAGCTCTTCACTGTAGAAGATTTTAAGCTGGAATTCTTATTTTGTTATTCTGTTACATGATGTAATTATATTTATCTAGTATAAAACTAACAAAAATAATAAAATTTTATTCTGGAAATAACCGTTGAAAATCGTAGAATGCTGAGAAACAGGCATAAGAAATGATACTGTGATTACATAACACAGCCCCGGCTACACAGCCGGTGTCGCTTCCTGTTATTATTTTCTCATCACTACCCTGCCGTATTGAGAATTTTGTACTCCAGTTTTCTAAATTAACACGTTCCTTATTATTGCCTAGTCTAAGAAAATGCTCATCTCCGGGTTGTATGTTATATCATAACATGATTACATCACATTATCCTCATCACTTCCTCTCAGATCTAATTTTCTCTTTTTTCAGGAATAGCTTGACTGTCCTGGATGTCTTAGAAGGACTAACTCACACCATCTCACTTCCCATCAACCTCAGGACAGTTTTCCTTGTAGCGGAGGACAAATGGCTTCTTGTGGAAAACAAAACAAATCAGTGGGTAAACCTAAGGGTGTGCTCTCTCATGAACAGAGGCCCAGCCTCGCCTACCATTGCTCTCTCTTAACTTTTATGTTTCTGTGCTTGTCAGTCTTTCTAAGTAAGGTTTAGAAGAACACAGTGAGGGAAAGTTAAAGTGTATTTTTGTCTGTTAGAGTGTGACATGGAAATTTACAATAAAAAATGTTGACTTTTATGAATGGCCCACTTATGTTTGGGGTTTTCCTACTAGCACATTGAGCATTCACTGTGTTCTTGCCAAACTCAAGCTGCTGCAAAGCAACCCTTCATCGTCTCTCCTGAGAGGCAAACCTGCCGTCCTAGAGATGTTGCCTTTTTGTCGCAGGACCCACTTAGGTGTCCCTTGCTTTCATCTCCTGTACTTACTGGCTATAGTTATGGTGATGTCTGCTAAGTCCCTTTTTGGGCCACACACTTCCTATGGAAGGTAGTATTCTGCACCTGCCTTATAAAGAATGCATGGTAGATTTCAAGTTTGTCTTCCTTACGTGCTACATTTACCAGCTAAGTGCAGACTCTTTCTGCTGATAAGCAAAGTGCCTTCCAGAAGAACAGTATCTGGCTACTGACAAATCTATGTCTTAGAAATCTTAAAAGCAAATAAAAACTTGGGCAATTTGCTCAAGATCTAAGATCTCATTTGCTGCCTGATCTAAGACTCATATCCAGAGGGAGCTCCATTTCTGGACATGACAGTGCACACTTGAAATCCTAGCACTCTGAATATGGAGGCAGGAAAATCACGAGTTCATTGCCAGCCTGAACTAATAATCGCTTCTAATATCCATACCCTGTCTCAAAATACACCCACAAGAACAGCAACAACAAAGAGAGGGGTTCAATGGTGGTACGGGTGGGCCCTATCATAACTGTGCCTGTCTTGACTAGGAAATTCTTTTTAATTTGTATTTACTATGTTAGCATTTGGTATTTTTCTTTACAGTGTTGTTGAAAAGGTATTTGGTAATTTGTAATGAAATGTTTAAGGTACAAATTATACTCAGGGACTTTGGGAGGAAAAAAACCTAATTTTTCTTGGTCTGTCCTAATGATTGTTAGAAAAAGAAAACATTTAAGATAAAATAGATTTAAATTAAGTTAGGCTTCTTATTTGTTTACAGGAAGTATCTTTTGACTAAGCCTGCACACATTGGTTCTGAGGACACTGGGGCCTGTCAGTTGTATATGTTGAAAGAAGAGCTGCCTAGCACAGGATTTGGGGTCACACAAGGTAAATACTGTGTTCCCTGTGTTTGTTGCTGTGTGTGTGCATGCTCATACATACACTGCCCTCCAGACTGATGGAGAACAGGCGCATCAGCCTGTGTGATACTAATATATTACCAAACCAAACAGCTTAGACACTGTACCAGAAGTAGGAAATTGGAACCTTCCACCTACAAATCTTTATCAGAAGCCACACTTTGAAATTCCGTGTGAGATGTGTTTAACTGCTGAATGGCTTGTTTGTCTATTTGTTTCATTTTTTACTTACTTTAGTTAGGTCCCAAGTTTAGCTGGGTTAGCATCTTTTCTCCCTATGGGCTGCTGTCTTATCAGAACTTCTGCTGCATTCATCACAGTTGGCCAACCCTGGCTAGGGTCCTTGATTCAAGAGGATATTTACTGCTGTCAGATGTTGGGTTGCATAATTGCTTGGACTCACTTTGGGAAGATGCTTTGATGATTAAAACCATTTTCTCAGACAAAAGCTATCAGGTGTAGTTTAAAATATTAAAAAAAAAAAAAAAAAAGCTTGCTCTTTGTTTGAGTTGTTGAGAATGAAATCTTTCAAAAAAAAAAATAACAATAACAATCCCTGGAACATATTAGGATTATATCATGTCTGAGATGTACCTGACATTTTTCAGAAACAGAGTTCTGCATACCTCATAAAGTTTCAAGTGATCAGCTGTCATCTGAAAACCTAACCTCAGCTGTGGGCCAGAAGATTGCCTCTCCTAACCGTATTCTCTCGGATGAAAAGAGTCACGCGACCATAGTTGTTGGCTTCCCGGACCTCATGGTAAACACCAACTTCTGAAATTGAGTGAACTTGAGGGAGCATTTCTCCTCAGTACAGCCTAGCACATCTCAGCCTGTCTGGAGAAGAGTAACTGAAGTAATGTTCTGGTAAACATTTTCAGTCAGGCCTACATTTGAAATCAGCCACCAAACTGTGTTCTGCATATATAGCTTCAGTACTTTAAAGATAGCATTTAAACTGTGATGTGATAGAATTCAGTAAGGAAAATGGGGTTTTTCCACCTCTGGGAGTCCATCTGGCACAGCACTTAACATACTAATGGTGACTTTCTTATCACCCCACCCTAATTGTGTGCTCATGGACTAACAAGAGGAACAAGCTGAGACTGATCAAAGTGCCATGTCTTCTAGGATTTATATAAAGTGATTCTTAAATGGCTTTAAGTAAAAGTAATCCTCATCTTCCCCTGGTGGAGATGGAGGGGGTGAAAAAGAAAGATTATCCCAGGACAAGTTGCAATCTGATAGCTGAAGGTGTAGCCCTGTATGTTATGATTAAACATTCAATTTAAATAATTCCCGTTGTGACTGACTCCAAGGTGACTGATAGAATCCATTCAATATAAAAATATGGTTCCACTCGATGCACCAGTCTCACAAGCCTCAAAGCTTTAGTTTAATTGACAGATGGGAGAGTACTTAGGGATATAGAACATTTGAAATCCAAAACGGAATGGAGACTGTGTGCCTTAGAACTGACATAAGCGTTTCTAACCGTCTAGTAACAAGCATTTGCCCCCACATTGTGTAGCTCACAGTGCAGAGCACTGTTGCTACATACTGTTGCAGTATGGTGTCTGCAGCAGCCTTGATGGAATGATTCAGCCACGCTGATGAGCTTGCTGCCACCCTTGCTGCTTAGGTAGAAAAATAATAGAGCTTTGCTGTGGAAATAGGACTGTCTAAAAATTGACCTCACCACTTTACTCTGGTTGAAGATATCAGTGCTACCGTGGAGAAGGTAGAAGGCAAAAGCTGTGTATAGACTACTGATGTAGTATATAGTATATAGTATAGATGTAGTGTATAGACTACCCCTATAGAGCCACAAGGTCATAGGCCACAAGGTTAGTAACATTATTAAAGCCATCCTCCGGATGCTTGGTACCCACTGTAGAGGAGTTGCCCAGTTAAAATCTAAGTGAAAGTCAGCATTCAAAGCAAGTGTACTTCTGAGACCCAATACACCAGTAACACACTGTACCATCCCAGCAGCTCCCTTTAATACAGTAATTCCATAGAGTTTCACACATGGAAAACAGGAAGAGGTTGTAGCTCCCATCCTCCCTCCCACAGAGACTGTAAGAACAGACCTAGAGCTTCAGCTCAGGTGTGATTAGCCCTCTTGCCTGTGTCCTTTACCAGTTGCCTCCCTGCATCTATGTGAATTTCTTTGTATTTCTTCATAAGGTTCTACAAAAGGATATGTCATCCCTTATTAGCTTTTTATGTAGTTATCAAAATCAATAAATTATTATAAACTTAAATAACTTTCTTACCCTATCAGCAAGTAGATTTTTAAAAAATCTACAAGAAATATCGTTATCAGTGATAACCATTATGGGCATTCATTTTTTTTATCAAGAGAAAGACAAAGAAAGCAGGTATGATAGTGCACCCTATGACCCCAGCACTCAGGAAGCTGAGGCACAACTGTAATTTTAAGACTAGACTGGACTAGCAAGATCTTACCTCAAAACAAACAGGAACAGAAGACAAGAATACCCACTACCACTACCGCAGCCAAATACTGTACTATCTTAGACATGGAACAAAAAGAAAAAAAATTGATAATTATTCTGCTTCAAAACTTAGGCCTATAAAAGACAACATCAAAGGGATGACAAGACAATCTACAGACTAAGAGAAAGTATTTGCAAACTACATCTCTTAACACAAGGCTCATATCCAGAGTACTTAAGATTCTAAAGCTCAAACTAGGCAGGGTGGCGCACACCTTTAATCCCAGAGCTCAGGGAAACAGAGGCAGGCAGATCTCTGAGTTCGAAGCCAACCTGAGTACAGAGTGAGTTCCAGGATAGCCAGGGCTACACAGAGAAACCCTGTCTCGAAAAAACAAAACAACTACAATGAAAAGTCCATGAAGTTCAGTGCTAAGAGAACAACCAATTCTTAACATTTCCAAACAGTAAGCTAGTGTGGAGTAGTACAGGCGAGTCCGGCTGGGGTAAGTCTGGTGGATAAGGGATTACTGTGTCTCGGGTGTCAAGCAAGATGACTACAGTGTCCCTGTGAAGGGGCAGCCTGCTGTGGGAATGGAAACCCTAGGTAAGCACAGGAGGGTGTCCATGAATGGGTACCTCCCCATGTGGCTACTGGGACCCAAGCAGGAAGAGCAGGCTTCAGAGATAAGCCTACTGGCAGAGGTGAGAGATTGACTCGTATCATGGACTCGAGGAAGAAATTAAATATTGTGATGATAATGAACTACACTGAAGACAGCTGAATGATGCATTAATGACCAAAAATAAAATAGATTTCTCACAGTCAGGAAAGGGAATTGCAGATTCTTGAAAGAATGAAGCCTGTAGATGTTGGGTTGGAATTTCATATATTTGTGTTGTAGTTTCCAGTATATTTTGGTAGATATAAAAATAAAATTAATAATAAATGTGAAAGCATGGGCAAAAGTCATGAAATATACTTGGTCAAAGAAGATATAGGGATAGAAAGTAAGTATCTGAAAGATTCTCACAGCTGTTATCTATTAGTAAGAAACTTGAAGCCATGAAGAAATGCTATTTCATAACCATTAGAATAAAAATATGAACACCACTGAGCATGGAGTACTGAGTACCTAGTACCCAGTACGAAGGAAGCTCAGGCCAGTGCATCTCCGGTAGTCTTATGAAGTGCAAGAACAAAATAGCAAAGCACTCGTGCTTTGAAGGCTGGGTAGAAAGCAGATAGCCAAGACCGGGAGTATGTCGTGGCCCAGGGTTTAAGACACACAGTAGAATAGAAGGCAGTGTCCAGAAACAGGTACATATGGTGGACTGTTTCATGCCGACAAGTCCATGGGCAGCAGTGAGTAGTGTTTGGACAGAAAGCAGTCCAAGAGAAAAGGTAAACACCAGTCCCTGCCACACACGTGAAGGACAATACATCCCTTGTGAGTTCTGAACTTAAATGCAAAGATAACACCTTAAAACCTGTAGAGAAAACAGAGGACCAAGATAGTTTATAATCCTTGGAAGGATAAATGTGTGAAGTAAAACAATGAGAGGAAAACCCCACAAAATCCCAGAAGAGATAAATCTGGACAAGTTAGAGACCTGTGGCCAGAGGGGCGCCCCAGGGGCTTTAAAAGTCCCAGCATATTTTTTACTTTTTGTGGCTAGTAGAGGCGTACATGTTGATGGTACTGGTTCAGTTTCTAAGGTGCACATCCCTGTGACCCTTGGACCTCGTACAGCAACTTTCAAGAGGCTGCTCTTTACTACACTCGGAGAGTTCCAGACACCAAACTCCGATTGCCAGGCTTGGCAATACCTGCCTTAACCCACTTAGCCCAGTTCATCTTACTCAAGTTGTATTATTTTAAAATAATACTGCTGGCTTCCCTCTTTTCAATTATAATTCACTTAAAAGTAAAAAGTTAAGTATTTTGTACCTGCATAGACAGTTACAGTTATTGGTTAAATATGCATCTCCTGTGCCGTGTTTATTTTTAAAAAGGATTAGGGAATATCTTAAATTTATGCCCATAAATCTAAGTTAGCACTGGCACTAGCTTAAAGGACAAAGTAATCTCAGCGTTGTGATGAGCATAACAGGTGTGTGATTTTAGCACTGTTTCTGCTTTTCCTTCTCTTTTCATTTTTTTTTTTTTTTTTAAGTCACCCAGTGAAGTTTATTCATGGAAGAGGTCTTCAACTTTGGGAAAACCAAGTGTCACCAACATGACAATCTATACAGGGAAGCGGACAAATGTTACCCCAAGGCACAACAACTGCGTGACTCTCACACACACTAATCAGGTGGTGAGGATTCTGCCTGCAGGAGAAGTCCCTCTGAAAGACATCTACCCAAAAGGTGCGGAGCCATTTCAGCTTGCCAAGATAGATGGTTGAAGGCAGCTTGCTTTTGTGGGGAGATGTTTAGTTTATCATTGTCATTTTCTACTTACAAGTATAAAGCACCCTGATGGTTAAAGTAGCTAAGAACACCTCTGCGTGTTGGAAGTTTGTGGACCCCTCCACATGGTCGCTACTTATGGGATCTGCAGTGTTCATCTCTGTTCACGCTGCATCTGTGTATACCTTGACTAACTTAGAACCCTGCTTCCGAGAGCTTGCATGCGGAGAGTCTGTGTGCAGATTGCTTTAGTCCCGGTCACCTCATGTTGATGACTGTGTAAAAAGCACAGTATTGATCATTTCTGTGTTCATCCATTCATCTTCAAACCCCATGTTATTATTAGCTTGCTTCTCATTTAACTTGTGTTCAAACTCAGGTGTAAGGAGAGAAAGTAAGTAAGCTGGGATCACCTACCAGTGGCCTGAGGGGTGCAGATCTGTGCCAAGCTCTCCCACGAGAGCTCTAGATCTCTCCTTCCAGATCACACTGGCATTCAGCACAGCCACTTAAGAGCCATCATTTGCATAGTAGTAATGTTGTTATCCTGTACCTGTATTTATTGTATTAGTGTGGATTTATGGGTATAATGCTGAAGGGGTAAATTGTTAATCTGTTCTGAACTCCCCGCTGGCAGTGGGCGCTTCTCAATACCACCTGCCAAAATATTCTGGATTCCCGAAAGAAAGACATAAATACACAGTCTTATATTTTAAATACCTTAAACAGCTTAATGGCGGGCACTTCCCAACCTCCCTGCAGCTAGCACACTCTCCTCTCCAATATTCCTGAATTATTACTTTCTAAAACCTATATTCCACCCCAGACCCAATCAGGGGAGTGGCCCCCGGGGCTGCTTCCCTGACTCTTATGTGATGTATGCTTTCTCTCCTGATCCCTCTAGTCTAATCTCTCTGCTTTCCAGTCATGGCAATTCTAAAAACTCCTTCTCTCTCCTTCCCTTGCCCAGGAAATCTAAAGTCCTGCCTCTGTCTCCCTGCCCAGCCATCAGCTGCAGACAACTTTATTTCCCCGTCAGAGCTGGGGGCAGGGACCCTCAGCACAGACCTGAGGGTTCCATATGATGTTGGGAGCCAGATTAACTCAGATAGCATTAGAACCAATCCACAACATAGCGCTAAATGTAGTTACAACTGTTACTGGGTTTGAAAGAGCTGTTTAAATGATGGCACTTAGAATTTATTCTTTCCAAACTGAAACTCATGGAAAACAATCAACATTTCTTTAAAATACTTTGCATGGTAGAAGAAGCAGCTGAATGATGTGGCAGCTGCAGTACCTCACAGAATTACTATAGTAGGAATATACATATACTATATATAATATAGTGTGTACACACACACACACACACACACACACACACGGTGCTCTGTCAACACAGGAGCAGCTTATGGCCCAGTTGATGACAATGAAGTGATTCCTGAGAGATGTGTGGGAGTTAGTGAAATGATGGAATTAGGACAGAAGGAGGAGGCCAGGTGACAAGTGTGGGAACTCGGTAGACACTTCCACCTCAGCACAGTGGTCTTCTTTCCACCCAGAAACATGAGGCTCCCCCTGACCCCTGTCCTCATCACTCATGTCCACCCTCCTTTGTCCATCTTGTCCCTGTGATACAGCTCAAGAGTGCTTGTTAGATTAGATTCTCTTGCCAGCATTCCATCAGGACACACAAGTGTTGTCATGGCCCATCAGAATGACCTCTTTCATTTTTGCTCTCCTCTCCTTTATCAATAATAGTTTGAACATTCCCATTTCTTCTGATTAAAGACAGCACATTTCACTGTTTTTACTATATTGTTATTTACAATTGATGAATACAAATAGTTGCATCATCACAATTAGTAAAGAAGTATCTTCCTGACCCACTACCAATAACAGTAGTCAACCCTTCCAGCTACCTCCTGTCATAACTGATCTAATTTCTGTCTTTATGGATTTGCTTTTAACATGATGCTATACTAATGGAGCTATATAAATGTACATAAATTAGTCCTGAATATAAGTGTAATATAAATGTAATCCTTGAATCTGGCTTCTTTCACTTAATAATGTCTTCAAGAATCATTTATTTGTGTCTGTCTTAGTTTGTCTTTCTATTGCTGTGATAAAACATCATAATCAAAAACAACTAGAGGACGAAAAGGTTACATTACAGCTTATGGGCCATCATGAAGGGAAACCAAGACAAAAATACAGGGAACCTGAAGCAGAGGCACTCCACGAAGGAGTGCTTCTTACTGCCTTGCTCACCCGTGGCTTGCTCAGACTGCTTCCTTATGCAGCTCAGAACCATCTGCTTAGGAATGACACTGTCTGTAGTGAGCCAGGTCCTTCCACATTGATCATTAATCAAGAAAATGCCCCAGAGGATTTCTCACAGGCCAATAGATAGAGAGGCATTTTCTCAGTTGTGGTTCCCTCTTCCAAGGTGACTAACTTGTCTGAAGTGGACAAACACTAGCCAGTACATTGCCGGTACTGGTATACTGTGCTGGCTTACTCAGTGTGGTAGTCTATTGTATGGTTATACCACTACCATGTGAGTATGCTACCATCTGTGCATCCGTACACAGGATGATAGGTACCTAGATTGTTTCCAGCTTACATAGAAATAAGACCTCTATGAGCATTTGCGCATAAGTTTTTGCTTTACTGGGGTAAATACTTAGGAATGACATTTTTTATATATAACTTACAGTAAAAATGTTAAACTATTTTCGGAAATGGCCAGGCCCATTGCATTTCTCTCAGTAGTAAATGGGAGCCCAGTTGTTCCACATCCTTGTCAGGACTTGGTGCTGTCAGCTTTTCATCCTTGTGAGAGGTGGATAGTACTTCTCATTATGGCTTTTATATTTTATTGCACTTTTATTTAGTGTGTGGAGGGGGTGGCATTTACCTTGGTGTACATGAAGAGATCAGGGGTCAACGTGCAGGGATTTGGGTTTCCCTTCCACCACATGGGGTCTGGCAGTTGAATTCAGGTTTTCAGGCTTGGCAAAAAGTGTCTTTACCCACTGAGCCATCTTGCCAACCCTCATGATTTTCATTTTGTTTTCTACCACCCAATCATGTTCATCCTTTTTTTAAAATCTGTGTCTAGATGTAAAAGTAACTTTTAGTCACCTGATGAACATGTACACACATATACATAAAGACTGTCACTGGAAAACATCATTCAATGAAACCTTTTACTATAGCATGTGTCACTTTAAATCAGTGAATACAGCTGGAAGAACCTCAATCCTAGTGGCCAGCAGAAATGCATCGGATTACATTTCCAAAAGAAGTGAATCTTGTAAAGTAACTTCATTTGCCTCTGCAGATTCTCTTGGTTGTTTTACCTGACAGTTTTTATTCCTGACCTAACTTTGGCCCTGTACATATAAACTCTCCACTGTTCATGGGAACTCAGTGATAAACATGGCAGCAATGACTTGCCTTTAATGGTGAGTGGACTAATCCCTAAATACAGCTTGTACCTATCTTTGAAATCCACCTGGGCTGTAACAACAGTGGAAATATACTAAGCCTCCATCTTCCTAAGTATGGGCACATTTAAAATGGCTGGATAAAGCTAAGTTTGGAGAGAAACCTGGCTGCAGATGCACTTCCTTAATTCCTCCACGAATTCCACTCAAGGATACCCAGAAGGCTCTTCTTGTAGATACTCGTGTCTCCTGGTTTAGTTTTAGATCAGTAGACTTTAGTCTTGATTCTTTTTAAGTGGTTAGCACTGTTGCCACAACACTGCCAGGTGCCTGTGTGACCACGGAGACCTTTGTTGCTACATGAACTGTCTAAATATCAGTATCAATTCTTGCTTTCTCCTTATTGAACAGAAGACACAGACATCACTGTATTTTTCTCCTCTTTTGTCAGTGGAATTAATTGTGGACAAAAATAAAAAATGATGTAAAAGAAGTTTTAAAATGAGTAGACATGTTGTCCTTGCAGGGGTCATAAAGTGCCATTAGAAGAACTCAGCTGACTGCTGTGTGCTTTTGAAAATGTCCGCAAGTGACAACGCAACTGTTTAGGTTAGTTAGGTAGACAGTGCTAGCTTCAATAGCTAGTCCTTTTTAGAAAAACAAGACAAACAAACAAACAAACAAACAAATGTGGTCAATAAATATATATTTGTAGACCAAATATAAATTCACATCATTTCAGCTAGATTTTATAATCAGAAATTGTCAAAAAATTATAAATGGCATACAACTTTATCAAAGATTGGTTTTATTCCATGGAAGCTCAAGGCAGACAGTGTGACTTGTGACAAGTATGTGCTGCTTGTGCAGATGGTCACCTGGGGACTACTCCAGCTGGGTGGGTAGATTATATCTTAACCCTTTCCCTTGGCCCCCTGTCCCTGGTGCCCCTGCCTCCAGCACGCACGCACACACACGCACATGCGCGCTGAATCACACCTGGCTCCAAATCAACAATCCCTACTCTGGAATGTTTTCCAAGTCCCCAGAGGTCCACAATGGCTCAAAAAGGGAAAAGAAAAGGCAAAGCAAGGAACTTTGCTCCTACATGCTGTGAGCTCCTCACGAGTGACCTCCCCCCAACCCAACAAGCTGGTTAGCCTGTCTGCTGCAAAGTGAGCGTCCACACACACCTCTGCTGTGTACATGAAGGTGCACTTAGGGTTCTAGACAGCCCATTCAGGAAAATCCTTCACCTTGAGTTTTCTTAGATAGCCAGTTTGTTAGGTTTGTTTTTTAATTCTTCAACTGCAGATGTGAACTAGAACTGCCTGTTATTGTTTTTCTTTTTTCTGGTATTTGTTTGTTTTGTGCAACACACTCAATGGATACAGTGTGAATATCCTGGACATTTCATTCTAATCCAAACTATAATAAAAATGATAGAAGATAGGAAGAAAGATGGTGCCCATGTCGCTAGACAGAACAAATCTTTCAAAGCATATATGTGTTGTAAGTGTCCACCTTGGGTCCACCTTGTCATCCGCACCTTTAACACTTGGCTTGTGTCATGACTTATTTGCAGATGTTACTCCCCCACAGACAGCTGGCTACATAGAGGTTACTGATCTTCAAGCAAAGAAACTTCGATATATCCCTGTCCCCAGGTAATCTCTCACCTCTGTTCTTACTGTTCTATGAAAACAAGAAAGCTCTTCCTGTTGACCTGTCACCACCAGGTTCACCTGCACAGCCCCCACACTGTAGCTGAACAATTCCCAGAGACTTAGGGTGGAGCTCCTTACCACTCACTGCTCCTATTATTGCCCTGCCATGGCAGCAGAGCCTTTAAAGAAAGGACATGTGTGATCTAAGCAGGCACAGAGCCTCTCCTCTCCGACTCGGGACTGCAGACGTGCCTGCAGCCCTGCTGGCCATGCCTAGGTTTCCGTTTTCCCACTGAAGTTGCACCTGCCTTGGTCTGCTGTAGCTCCATTCTTCTGTCCTTTGCTTACTGCCAGCCACAGCCTCCCTCTAATCCTTCCACTTTACTTTACTCTGGATCGCATTCCCTCCCTGATGTGCCTTGTCTCATGGGACTGAACTGTTCACAACACAGTGGTAGAGCCTTGTCTGAAGTCCCAGTGAGAGGGGGCTGGAGAACTCTCTGGTATTAGATGTAGGCCAGGCCAGCATGGCAGAATCTGAAGGCTATCCAATGCAGCAGCAGGAGTGTCTCTTTATCCTCCTCCAGCTCCTAGAAGAAAACAGCTAGGTAGGCATAGCAATGCAGAATTCAGCAACAGCTTTATTGCTTGTGACCTTTAGTCAGACTTTAAATTTATGAAAAATGAAGTTATTAACCAGAAAAGTAAATTTACTTTTTTTAACATATGTGGCTTCTCAGAATACCTTAATATGTTGGCTTAGTGGGAGATGTTTTTTAATCACTTACGGAAATGTCTCATTCCATCTTAGCTGTACATTTGCTTAAATACACAATTAGTTCAAGAATCAAAGCAAATAACATCTCGTAACTTCTGAGTTAGGGTTTTTATTGCTGTGATAAACACTATGACCAAAAATATCTTAGGAATCTCAGGCCCATGCTATTACTGAGGAAAGTCAGGGCAGGAACCTGGAGGCAGGAAGTGAAGCAGAGTCCATGAAGGAGTGCTGCTTACTAGCTTGCTCTCCGTAGTTTGCTCAACCTGCTTTTATAACCCAGAACCACCTGCCTGGAGTGGCATCATCCACAATGGGCTACACCCCCCAACAAACACCCTTATCAATCATGAATCAATAAAATGCCCTACAGACATGCCTATAGGCAATCTGGTGCGAGCATTTTTCTCAATTAAGGATTGTCTTCCCAAACATGTCTACATTTGTGTTATACTGTCAAAACCCAACATAACAACTGTCAGCATTTGTATAGTATTGTCATTTCCCAGTGTTCTCCATAAGCTGTTTGCTTCTGTGTTCATTACATTCTATATGAACTACTTATTCTACAGGCAGCTGAGTGCACAGCAAGTGCTGGCTGGGCACACAATTCACCTTTAGACTGAAGCTGTCTGATAGACACACAGTGCAACCTCATCTGAACAATAGCTCTTAGAGCTGCATAAAGAACATAAGCAGGGGACTAGGGAAGTACTGTGAGGAAGAGTGCATGCCCAGCAATGTGCAATGCCCGGGGTTTGGGCCCCATAACCAGAGGGAAAAACAAGTCAAATGAATTTTAATGATGTATTTTATTTAAACCAATATCTCTAAGACAATATTTTTGAGATTTTCAGTATAAAAATTTTAATGTAGGTTAGCTATTATGGTGTATGTCTTTAATACTAGCACTCAGAAAAGAGAAATCAGCCAGCAATACATAGTGAGACCCTGTCTCAAAGGAAAAAAAAAATCTTTCAAATTTCAGTACATATTTTATATTTGCAACACACTTCCATGATACATAATTTAGATGGTTGTCCTTACATCCTGATTTTCTGTTGAAATTAGCCATTACTATATTTGGTGCACATCAGAGAGGAATGAACCATCTAAATATAAGGTAGCTGTGTGTGTGTGTGTGTGTGTGTGTGTGTGTGTGTGTGTTTGATAATTAAATCTCTGCTGAACATCAGGAATGTTCTACATGATACCTTTCTTAGTTACTGTATTTTTGCTATGATAAAACATCATGACCATGACAACTTTTGGGCTTGTTCATAGTTTTACAGTGTTGGTCCATGATAATAATGGCAGAGAGTGTGGTGACAGGCAGACATGGCATTGAAACATTATTTGAGAGCTGACATCCTGATTTACAGGCAGGATACAGACAGAGAGAGTGAGATAAGGCTTAGCATGGGCTTTTGAAACCTTAAAGCCCACCCTCAGTGCCTCACCTCCTCAGGTGAGTCCACACCCCCAAATCCTTCCCAAACAGTTCCTCTAAGTGGTACCAAGCATTCAAACATATGACCCTATGGGGCCAATCTCATCCAAAGCACAAAAAGCTAACTTCATATAAAAAAAAAAAATTAAATAAATAACAGAATTGCATAATTGCAGAGCCAAGTTTTTGTATCATGTATTTGAATTTGATTACGTGTTTATTTTGTAGTGCTGGGGTTTCCACGTGCAGTGCTCTACTAAGCCCCACCTCACCCCATGTACTCACATATCCTCTATGACTGGAGTCACAGGCAGGCGGAAGCCCCTCCCCTCCCCATGCTTGAAGAACAAGTGCGTTAACCACTAAGCCATCTCCTCAGACCCAACCTGAGTATGTGCATCTACCTTCACTGTGCATATCCTCGGGATGTTCTGTGCTGTGAGATGGGTAAGGGCAGGCAGAATGCAACCCTGCATTGGAGAAGCACGGGCGCAGCTCTCCAAGGCTAAGGGAACACATTTCTAGGGGCAGGGGTACGGGGAGGGGTAGCATTACACACGTTAAGGCGTCACCTGCCTGCTCTGCGTGGTTTCTGACCTTACTTTGGGCTCCCTTTTCAGTGCAGAGTCTCTCTCGCCATACACCGCGTGGCTTTCTGCTATCTCGGACACAGATGCTCTGCTTGCAGAGTGGGACAAGGGCAGCGTCGTGACTGTAGATATGGGAGGACGTGTCAGGCTCTGGGAAACGGGACTCGAACGTCTGCAGCAGTCGCTCATGGAATGGAGAAACATGTTTGGACAAGACAGTGACAAACATATGCAGGTATCACTTGAATTGACCTTTCCTCTCATAAGTTAATTGGGTTTCAAATGCTGCCATTAAGGGAACTTCTGGCTTAGCCACCCCAACAGCTGCTTGAATGGCTAAAACTTATTTTTCGACTCTTAATAGGAAAAACAATCTGTCCATCTTGGGAGTGCCAAAGTAAGACTGTGTCTTAGTCTTCTGCCAATGCTAAATGCTACCAACATTACAGCATACGAGTAAAATCAACGTGTAGGTTTTAGCCATAAGCATCTCTGGGTTTCTGCATCTTTTCTTCCTTATATCAGCATGGTTGTCGACATCCATGCATGTTCTGTAGGAAAGAAAAAAAACTGGGGCTGTTGTATACAGCATATTCCTTTAAGGTCCAAAGCCTGAGACTGGAGAAGGTCAGCAAAGTGTGCCTCCAGTGGAGTTTGTACAAGCACATATTTGCAGACAGTGCAAGCTTGTCAGGTACCTTGAGTAGGTGCAACTCTGACTGAGCGAGAGACAAGCACAGCCCTTGGAAGGTGAGGAAGCCCACAGCTGCAGTAAGCTGCACTGGGTGTCTAATCTCAATGCTGACAAGAACTAGCTGGAGGAACAAGGAAGGCTGCAGACTTACTTATTACTGAAGCGTAAACTACTGGGATCAACTTGAAATTGATTTTAATCTTCAGAAAAACATCTTTTCTTGTTTAATATCATTGTTATCTAACAAACAGAAAGGTGATCTACAAAATTAGTTAATTGGTTAAATAATTAATGAATGAGTTGAAAGAACAGTAGGTTACTACCAGCCCCACCACTCTGCAAACCGACATTAACAAGGTAAGGCATTACCATGTATCCTTCCATTAGTAATTGATTAATAATTACTATTTGATATGATTTTCCTTAAAAGAGATGTAAGTATATTTGTGAGTGAATGATACATTGTTCTCTTTGGTTGTTGGGTTTTTTTGTTTTTTTGTTTTTTGTTTTTTTAGCTTACAGGAATGTTTTAAATCTCAAACCAAAATAGGCTGCTGACCTCCAATACTTTTGAAGAGACATAAACTTATTAGTTTAATTAAGTTAAAGCAATAACATTGCCTAAAACAATGTCAGTAAGTCAGTAGCTCTATTGCAGCAGCAAGTGGACCCTGTGCATCCACCGTGCTTAGCGAGTTTTAAGGAAAACTTGTTACCTGTGCTTCTGTTCAGAATTATCCCAAATGGTAGCTTCCCTCTAGTTAACTAAATCCCCTTCACTTCGTTTTCACTGGTGCCTAGCAGTAAATACTATTATGTTTGAGCTTCAAGTGTATATTCTTTGAATTTCTCACACAATGTGGGGATCAAAGGTCATGCTTTACCTGTGGTCAAGGTGTGTGAGGGTGTGGTGGTGCATGCCTGTTACCCCAGCACTTGTTATGTGAAGGAAGACAATCATAAATTCAAGACCAGCTTGAACTACATAGTGAGTTCTAGATAATCCAGGCTCCATAGCTGGACCTTGTCTCAAAATGTAAAAAAGAAAGAAAACAGGGCTGCGCGTGGCAGTGCACACCTTTAATCAGAACACTTGAGAAGCAAAGGTAGACAGATCTCTGAGTTCAAGGCCAGCTTAGTTTACATAGCAAGCAGCCAGCACTACACTGAGAAGCCCTATCTCATAAAACAAAAACAAGAGAGAGAAAAGAAAGAGAGAGAGAGAAAGAGGGAAGGGAAGGGAAGAGAAGGGAAAGAAAATATTGGTGACCTAAATTAAGCCTCTTATTTCTTTTTCTAAAAGAACTTTGGAAAACATCTTTACTTATAATTTTAGTAATGGTTCTTGGCTGTTTAAAACGTAACCCGTTTCTTTGTGATTTAATCTGTAGCGTTTTCTTCCCAGCACTTTTCTGAACGTATCTCAAGTCTCTGCTCTTCCAGCTCCCAAGTTTACTAATGAGTACACAACAATTAATGTCTTCCTTTCTGCTCTATCTTGTCTAAACTAAATGACACTGGCAACTAAAGCTAAATAGTTAAGCTATTTAACTTAGAAACGAGCAAAATTATCTCAAGAATAATCAAAATATTATTATATGAACTTCCTGTAATCAAATGTTTCTAAGAAATGTATAACTTTATGTCCTCAGCTCAAAGTTCAAAGAGAAGACATAAGAAAAACTTAGTAATAAAGTAATACAAATCAGAATTAAATGGTATTTTGATGGGAAAAACTAGATGTCAGCATGCTCCTCTTACTCCGTTATTCTCAGTCTGTATGGTTGATATTATACATGTGCACTTGGATACTCAGGTAGAAAAACAGCTTGTGAGTATGCATCCTTAGGCTGAGTGGCCAGAGTGAATTCTCAAAACAGTCTGCACTGTCTGTGCTTTGGTCAAATCCCTTGGTAAATAATGAGGCAGAATACTAACTACTCTATTTAGGCCGACTCATGTTGTGATTCAGAAGTAGATTATACAGCCAAATCTAAGAGTCATTGCCAGTCCTCTACAGTTCCCTTCCTAGTCAACCTGCAAGCTGCGTCATTAGTGCACTCTTTACTCAGAAGAGTTCTGCTCCTGGTTTTGGAGCCTGGGAGATCAGAAGTAGTGGGGAAAGGTGCCTAGTTCCTGTTGCCCTACTTCTGCTCCTGGGTGCCAGCAGCTTTCCTCTGACTCTGGTGGAGTGCCCTGATCTCCATCTAGTGGCCATTGGGCATACTACATGTTATTAAAATGAATCACCTTTGCACCCCAACACTTGGGAAGTCAGCCTTCTGCTTGGGAGATTTCTGCAGTCCCTTGTGTGGCTCCCGTTGAGTAGTGGATGCTCCTTTATTTAGGTCAGAGTGGTGGCCTGGAAAACAATCTTTCAAGCCATCTGCTTCATCTTTCCATGATTCTTCTGAGTATCGTAGACTGACTGCCCTTAGACACACAGACACAGCTATGCTGTCTTTGCTGCCTTCCGCTGTCTAGCAGCATTAGCTCAGAAGACATGCTTGTTTGAATTTTTGTTGATAAACTCTTTGCTGTATTTTTAAATAATAGCCCAGGGGAACTTAAGAGCTCTCCGTATGACATATGTCCACTGATTTGACGCTCTGACGAGAACATGCATCGTTCCTATAGTTAGAGCAACCATAACAGTAAGTTCAAGGGTTACCAAACTGGGGCCCTGAATCAACAGGTATTACGTTTAGACTATCTTTTCAGAAGCATGGGTTAATTATAATTAAATCTACAGCATTTTCCTCAAAAAATCAAATCACCATCTCTGCAAAGCTGTCAATGACTGTCCTTGTGAGAAAAGGTTGGACGATTATAGCTTTCAAATGTCATTTTCTAATTACAGTAGGAAAATCAGAAAGCAGATCTCCATATGGCACTGCTAGACTCTCGGTGGCTTTTGAAGAGTACTCAACCATAAACTTTAAAATGGGTAGAATGTTCTGAACCACAGTCCGGGACTAGAACCCACATGCTCTTGCAGTTAGGACTCTGCTCAGTACATGGGAGATACATGCTCAGTGTTTGGACAGCAAGAGATGCCCGGAAAGAAGTGCAGATGAAAGACACTCTGTGACTATGAATACGTGTAGTTGATTGTACATAGATAGGTACATTTCTGTTGCTGTGATAAAACACCCTGACCAGGGCAACTTGTAAAAGAAAGTGTTTAATTGGGCTCATGGTTCCAGAGGATTAGGGTCTGTGATGGTGGAGTGGAGGCATGACAGCAGGAACAGCTGAGAGCTCATATGTCAAGCCACAAGCAGGAGGCAGAGAGAACACTGGGGGTGGCTGGAAGCTTTTTAAACCTCAAAGCCCAGCCCCAGTGGCTCACTTCCTCCAACAAAGCCACACCTCCAAATCCTCCCCAAACAGTTCCACCAACTAGTGACCAAGTATTCACATGTATGAGGCTCTGTGGACCACTCTCATTCAAACTACAGCGAGTACCGAATGGTTGGTAGATTGATTGATTGATTGATTGATTTCTTCCTTTTTAGTGAGGAAAAAAATTAATGCAAGTTTATTTTCTTTTTTATTTTATTTTTACTATTTAAAACAATTTTTAATTTTAAATTTATTTTGATCATATTCTTTCCCGCCCCAAGTCCTTCAGATCTTTTTTCCCTCCCTACCCATTCAACTTTAAGTTCTTTCTCAATACAAACAAAAACCTAATGCAACAACAAAACCCTCTAGTCCAAGAAAAAATAAAATAAAATACCATGCAAACAGAAAAAACCTCACCAAGCTGTAAACCAAATAAAAAGCACATGTGTATACACACACACACACACACACACACACACACACACACACAGAGTGGAGTCCATTATGTCTTGGTCAGCTACTCCTGCTCATGAGGTCTGAGGACCTGGAGTGACTGATATACCCAATGTCCCAGGGGGTTGGGGGAACAGAACTGATTTTCCCTCCAGCAGGTATAGGTGACAGCTCTGTGGTTAAGGCTGGCCATTTCTAGTGACAGCTCTGTGGTTAAGGCTGGCCATTTCTAGCCACTCACTCAGTAGTTTTGCAGTTTTAAGATTTCAGTTGGACAAGAAGGCCTAGTTTCAGATTAATTGCTACTCTTATGTTTAAACTTATTTTTTCCCGATATTCAAGCAGTTTTCTTTTAGTGGTACACAGTGCTCTGTTCAGTTTTCAAAGAGAGCCTGGTCCACTTATTCTTTGTTCTCTGCTTTGGGCAATAACTCTGGAAATAGTCTGCTTCAGTGTGACACTGTTACAGAATGATTCAAGCCTTGTAGGATTGTTGTTATGAAATATGAATTGGCGATGGCAGGAGTAGGGGCGTTCCTGGGGGCGGTGCTGAGGCACCCCCTGAACAATCACGGTAAGCACGACAGGCTTAGTGTAAAAGGAAGTTGATGGTTGGGAGCACGCGTAAGGATTGGGACCTGGAAAAGGGTGAAGGCAGAGCAAGGGGAACGAAGGAAGACAGAAATTGAGAAAGAAGGGCTGGCTGCCACACCTGGCTCGCACCTGACAGGCACTGTTGGGAGGAGCCCCCAGCGGAATAGTCCGCAAGCCAACAATTGTTACAGTGCTGTCTTAGGGGTCTCCTTTTCCCGGAAAGGCAGTGCCTTTCATGATCTTTTGCAATGTCCTGCTGTATCTCTATTCGTTACAAGTATACCTGGCTTTTACTGTTTGCCTGCGTGGTGCCCTTGGGCAATTCCTATAATGATTTTTCTATGTTATTCCTGCTAGAGAAATCCATAGGAATTACTTTTGGCTCTGTAAAGTTCTCAGGAGTACCTACTAAGAATGTAAGCTCTCCTGGCAGGTGTCCCTAGGATATGCTGATAAGGCAGCTGTCCTGGTTGACAGTGGGCAGGGGCTGCTAATGATGTGTTCCAAGCTCTGTAGTGTCAAGGTTTCCTCCCTGCTGATTTCAAGCTAACAGAGGTTAACAGTCTGTTTACAAAATTCTGGAATATTATGTATGCAGTGATCTCTCACAAGCAGGTAGGGTTTGGTTCCCTGTTCCACCAGCTGAACTGTCTTTAGGCCCAACCCTTTGCGAAATGTGGTGGTTTCTAAAACGGAGCAAGACTGACACATATAAGGAAGTGTCCTGCTCTCTCTGGGAAATATAGAAACCCACGGTTGTCTCAGCTGCAGAGAGCAGTGTCTCTTAGGAAAAACAAAGCAAAACAATCTAGTGCTGGGATTAAACACAGGGCCACACACATGCCAGGCAAATGCTCTCAATCCCACCCCCAACCTGGTCATACCCTTCCAGGGACACTCCGGAATTCCTGTCTGGGGCCTGCCTTTCTTATATGCACTGTAGCTCAGAAACAGTCACTAGTCAAGTTTCCCACCCCTCCAAGTTTTCCTGTCCACCACAGCATCAGAAGTAACTACCTCTAACACAGTAAAACCAACAAGCACTGCCCTAAAAAGAATCAGGACCTTTATGATCCTTGGGAGACTGAGTTATACGTTGGGTGTATCCACTGAGAGTGACAGCCCTATGGACTGAAAATTGTAGCTGTAAGAATTCTAAACAACTATCAAAACTCGAAGTCCTCTGGAAAAATCTGAGAAAGTCTTCAGGATCTCCTCTTCAAACCATCATCGGCCCCGGTACAGTTCCCTTCTCTCATGCCAAGCCTTAGGGCGTTGCTTTATGATGTTATTCCCACCATCATATTGGTGAGATCGGTAAATATGGGAACTGTATTAGCGATGTGTATTAAAAGGATAAGGAAGCAGATTTAAACCTGCCCATGAAGTATTAAGGTGTCCAGAGGCTGACAGTCCACGCTCTAGAAGTACGACTCTGAGCATTTTTAATTGCAGTTAATGTGGCCATACATCACAGTGGCTACAGAAATAAACTTTCTTACCATTACCTTTCTAATAAAATTATGATTTATTTTTACCCATAAGCAGTATAGCCTATTTTTTAAGAGTGTGATATTTAGAGAGACAAAATGACTTCAGGTCTGGGTCTCATGTTGTATGTGATCTTTGGCAAATTCCTTGTGCTTTTGAAATTTCACTTCCTTGTGATATGCTGATAATGCTGTGTCTACACTGCAGAGTCCTCATGAGAATGAAATACTTTTACCCCTGGCACAGAGTATAAGTGCTCAGTAAACAATAAGATTTAGAGACTTAGAATTTAAGTAATACTGGGCTACAGAATTGTTTAATGTTTATGTGGAGACAAAGCCACTGTAAAATGAAATGCTATTACCCAGATACTCACTAGTGAATCACAACCCAGTGGGCTATATAAGTCATCATCTGCCCTGGTGTCAAATGTAAGCTTTGTTTATAATCCTGCTTAGAAAAAGTTTTGTCAGACCCAAAAAAGGAATTAAAAAAATAATCTTTGCTTAAACCTGTCAGCTTGAAGAGGAGCAGACAGTCACCGACAGGAGAATGGTCAGTAGAGGATTATGCTTTCTTAGTTAGTCTAGAGACAAGCTAGAGCAAGGCCGAAATGCACAGCAAAATACACAGTGGCAGCGGCATGCCTGAGGCCAAGGGCAAGGGAGAGAGTGAGTTGGACTTGGAGCTGGTTGGTTGGTTTGTTTGTTTGTTTTTTAACCTGCCCCCTTCATTTAGCATCTGTCAGCTCTAGGACTTGAAAGCTGAAGTTTGGCATGTGGGTGACACTAAAATCTGGTGGCTTCTACAGGGACATTCAGTTGGGTGGCTCTCCCTCCATCTGATGCCCCCAGCAGCTGGCTCTCTGCTACTTACAGGAGGTAGGAGTGGTCAGAGACTGGTACAGCCTGGGCTGGGAAGACGAGACCCCACCCCTCCACTGGAGTCCTCAAAAGGTGGCTTCGAGCTTACGTTCTGCAGATTGGAAACCCTCTTTGAAAGCTGGCAGGACTGAGCTATCATGCAAAGATCTAGAAGCCCCTCCAGATCACTGTAAAGAACCCACATATTGGCAAACTCTACTTTTGTACAACGCCCTCTCTCCTGCCTCACCCTTAAATATCAATGGATCCCCTCTTATCCAAAAGCTGGGTAATAAAACACATAAGCAAAGAAATTAAATCTCGGGGGGGGGGAGGTCTGGATGTTGCAGACAGTGAGAAAACATGTTATAAGGTGAAAACAGGAAAGTGACTCCCTCAGGCCTGGAAAGGTAAGAAAAATTCAATAATGAAACAGAACTATATCCCTAATTAACTTAGGAATCTTCAAAATATGAGCAAGACCTCTTGGGGGGAAATCTGTTGGTAGAATAAAAATTTAGTGGAAGGGAAGAGACCTTAGACATCCTAGAGCCAGCACACACATGCACACACTTGAAATAACAAAAAGAAAGCCAGGCGTGGTGGCACACTCCAGCGCTCAGAAGGCAGAGGACAGCCAGAGGTGCACAGAGAAACCTTGTCTCCAAAAAACAAGGGGGGGGGGGGCTTAAGACAGGGTTTCTCTGTCCTGGAACTCAGCCTGTAAATCAGGCTGGCCACATGGTGGCTCACAACCATCTGTAATGAGATCTGATGCCCTCTTCTGGTGTGTCTGAAGACAGCTACAGCGAGCGAGCGGTGCTGGAGCGAGAAGAAAGTGTCTGAAGACAGCTACAGTGTGCTTACATATAATAAATAAATAAATCTTTAAAAAAATATTCTAATACTCTTAAATTTTAAAAAGCAATTTTGTTAAAGAGGTTTGTTACAGCTTCATTTTTTTTTTTTTTTTAATGTATGTGGACACACTGTCACTGTCTTCAGACACACCAGAAGAGGGCATCAGATCCCATTATAGATGGTTGTGAGCCATCATGTGTTTGCTGGGAATTGAACTCAAGACCTCTGGAAAAGCAGTCAGTGCTCTTAACCACTGAGCTATCTCTCCAGCCCCAACAACTTCATCTTTTCATACCAATTTGGGACTAAGAAATCCAAATGTTTAATTCATAGATGTGAGAAGTTGAGGCCCAGGAAGACTAAGGTCATATAGCTTGGTTTCATTTGTATCCTTAGTCCACCCATGCAAGGTCCAGGAAGCATTAACAATGCTCAGTGTTCAGTCAACTATCCTAGAGGTCCATAGTACCACCCCTACTAAAACCCAAAAGTACCAGCAGAGTTCAAAACCCGGCACTTCTCTCTGTTTAAGCCTATTAGGTAACCGGAATGAATGTTTCTAAGGAGCCAAGTGACGATCCAACTGTCCCTGACATCTTTAGTGAGGATGCTTTGGAATGCCTCTCAGTGTTGATAACAGCAAGCAGGAGGCTCATGAGGTTCTCAGTGTTTAACTTCTGAACATTCTTCCCATTGGTAAATAAGATGCTGCAACATTTCCATATTGTGCATGAACCAGAGCAGTAAGACTGCAGCAGGTTTCCAGAAGAGCAAGCAGCCTGTTGGCAGGAAAAACACCATTGCCATAGAGGTGATATGGTTGGGTACCCAGTGTCACCTCTAGGCCACTATAAAAAGTCAAGTGCTTGCCGGGAGTGAATGGTTGGCTGACAGGGGGGCCCTCCTCACTGAAATAAACCACACTGTTTTCCCCTTGAAGATGTATTTGAATCACATTGGAATGAGTCGGGGGAAATGGGGTCTCTTGGATTAAGTATGTTTGTCAACTCCATGAGTAAGGATGGCCATGGGAAAGCTAAACCCCAGATTTCTTCCTTTCTCATTATTTTTAAAAGGTGTTTCTAATATAGGTATAGAATATCAGGTTCACAGAGTCCAAAGGTTTTGGAGGTCAAAGTAGAGGACCCCAGGCCCCTTGATGGTGCTATAATGGTGATAGATTTGTTGTAAATATCTTGCTAGCCCAAGAAGCTTCTGTTAACTATCTTGTCCCTTAGCCTTGTAAATTTATTCAAATTTCAGGTGCATTTTTTGGGGGGGATACTTTATTTACATTTCAAATGTTTTCCCCTTTCCAGATCTCCCCCTTGGAAACCCCCTGTCCCATCCCCTTTCCCCCTGCCTCTATGAGGGTGCTCCCCCACCCACCTACCCACTCCAGTCTTCCCTCCCTAGCATTCCCTTACACTGGGGCATCTAACACCCTCTGGCCCAAGGGCCTCTCCTCCCCCTGATGGCCAACAAGACCCTCCTCTGCCACATATGTGGCCAGCACCATGGGTCCCTCCATGTGTATTCTTTGGTTGGTGATCCAGTCTCTGGGAGCATCGAGGAGTCTGGCCAGTTGACACTGTTGCACCCTCGTTGGGGCTGCCAACTCCCTCAGCTCCTTCAGTCCCTTCTCCAAGTTCTTCATCTGGGACCTCACACTCAGTCTAACAGTTGCTGTGAATTGAATCTTGGGTATTCCGAACTTTTGGGCTAATATCCACTTATCAGTGAGTACATACCGTGTTTGTTCTTTTGTGACACTCAGGATGATATTTTCAAGTTCCATCCATTTGCCTAAGAATTTCATGAAGCCATTGTTTTTAATAGCTGAGTAGTATTCCATTGTGTAAATGTACCACATTTTCCGTATCCATTCCTCTGTTGAGGGACATGTGGGTTGTTTCCAGCTTCTAGCTATTATAAATATGGCTGTTATGAACATAGTGGAGCATGTGTCTTTATTACATGTTGGAGGTCAGACACATTATCTTATGAAATCACTTTTAGAAGTCACCAGTTTGACTTATTTTGAATTTTGACAAAAATCTTTGTTGCTCTTATTGTGGTCTAGTTAGACATTTATACGAAGGTCAGAAAGCAACAGCAGTTGAAAATTGAATAGATATATCAGCATTCTGGTGGATGGACCTAGAGGCACCAGCCCTGGAAGGAGACAGAGCAAGAAAAGGAAACACCCTGGGAGTCACCTGAGGTGTCTGTGTTTTACCTACTCCTACTCTGGCATCTGTGGGTCTTCTGAAGGAAGAGGGGTTCTAAGGTGGTCATGTAGTAGAGGTCAGAAGAGAAATGACAGGAGTCCGTTCTTTCTTTCCACCTTGTGGGTCCTAAGAATCAAACTCAGGTTGTCAGGATTGGCCACAACACCTTATTGGTAGGCCAGCTCACCAGCCCATTGCCACCTTCTCATGTGCTTCTGCGCAGGCTGGAGATAAACTAGTCTTTCTCTGCCCTGCTGGCAATAAGGTCATGAGAGCACCATGGTTTCAGATTGGCTTCTAGGACCCTTTCCACCTTGATTCTGTGCAGTGATCTCTCTATTCCTTGATTTAAGAACTACTACAAAAGAATGTTCTCCTGTTCATGTATGTATAGATGATTAACATAATCTACCAGTCTATTCGTCTTAATGTATAGCCTTAGAGCAGGTAATGCTCAAAAAACAAACAAACAAAAAACCAGAATCTGATGGACTGGCTTTTCTGGCATCTGGGGAGTCTAGCATAGAGGTGCCAGCAGGATTTGTGTATGAAGTGCTCCCCATCCCTTCCCCCCCCCCCCCCCCCCAGGGTTCATGTGCTGAACACCTTTCCTTGGTGGATCCAGTCACTGAAAGGTGGCTGCACTGTGAGTGCTCTACCTTCATAACTGACAGAAACTTCTAGAGATAGAGCCTCCTTGGAAGAAGCAGGTTGGTGGATATTAGGAAGTGTACCTTTCTGTGGGACCCTTCTCGTCTCACCGTGCTTCCTAGCTGCCACTATGTGAACATCTCCACTCCATCTCACCCCTCAGCCATGATGTCCTGCCTTACCACATCCCATACAACTGAGCAAGCCAAGCATGGATGAAACTTGTAGAGGTGTGAGCTAAATAAATCCTTCTGTAAATGATTCCCCTTGGCTGTTCAGTCAGTGATGAAAAGTCAGGCTAACCCAGAGTTCAAGATGGTGCCTTGACCTCCATGTGGAAGGGACACTACAGAGAGTGACAGTCACCCTTTCCTAGCAGTATGGAGTCCCTGTTCCTTCCCAGAACCCTCGGGGCCTACCACCCCCTCAGATAATCTCACTCCTTAGTACTGTGTTACAGTTAGGTTTCCACCTGAGTTTTAAATTAAACCACAAGACTAGGCCTGAGCAGGGTTAAACTGACTTCCTAGACATGGTTTCATGAGAACCTCTGGAGAAGTTACCAGAAGGAAAGCAGACAAGTGGGAACACGGTTTCCCCACTCCTGCTCATGCTCCAGGCAGACTAGCCCATGCTTCCCTGGGTTCTAGAGCCAGCAGATGAGCCACCATTGCTCTTTGCTTCCACCAGAAATACTGCTGAAGGTGCCGGGTGAGGAGCCCCAGGGGGAGGAGTGTCATGTCTGGAGTGATACCCTGAGCTGCAGGACAGAGCCGAAGTCTAACCGCTCTGCCCCACCGAGCCTGGCCTCTCATGATTCACTTTGATTTGTCAAGTATGGTCTTATACCAGCTATGCTTGAATACTCATGAAATAACTGTGGAATTTAAAACGTGAATCAATTTGTAATTATTGTCATATAGATATAGTGAAAACACTTAAGTACAACTTCAGTGAAAATGGTGTATTAGTAAGTGGCTCCTGGCAGCCCTAAACAACAGTGTATGCCATAGCTCCAAATGATTTATATGTAAGTAGGTACAAACCATACATCTACTAGTGGCAAAGCACCTACCTGGGATGCACAAAGCCCTACCTTCAGTCCTCAGCACTCATTCCCCCAACACCCCCTCCCAAAAAAAAAAAAAACCCAAATTACATATTTGTCAGCATAAGATGGCTTTTCTTGGATAAAATGGCTTCCTGCTGTGCCGTCCTTCTGCACTCTAAGGCTTAACTTTTGGACTCTCCTCATTCGAATTCTACTGGTTGCCCCCCACCCCCCACCCCGTGTTTCTCATTATTTATAACCACACAACTACAGTGTCATCAAATCTGGCTTCAGGAAGCTCAACAAGCCACAGATTCCTAAGTAGATGATGGTGATCCAAGCTGTGCCATTGGCAGGTTGTCATCCATTGAATTATAGACAAACAATAGGTACATGAGACCTTTGAAACTCATTAGCCAGCTGCTTCTGGTGAAGCACTTACTGAGGACCCACCGTCAGAACCTTCTATAGGGAACATATTCCCTCTATAGGGAACATATTCCATATGGCTGCTAATCATGAAACAGAAGTCAAGGAGCCAGATCGTGCCAAACAATATGTAGTTAGTTTAGCGTTAAGTCGAGGCCTGTGAGGCCTATGCAGGGTTCTTGCTTACAGCACTGGGATCTCAAATAGATAAGCCCAGGGCCCCCTGTGTGTAAGGTAAGCACTCTACCTCTGAGTTACTTCTCTAGCTGAGGCTTGGCTTTTTAAATAGATGTGTTTGAGTAAACAGAGAGCAATTTACTCCATCCTTTTAAAACCCATGGGTACAGGCATAGGTGTAAGAATTAGTGTCATGTGCTCTCTTAGCAAGAGGGAGACCTGTGCCACAAATCCAGGGATGACCAGGAATAGAAACCACAGGAGCCAAGAACAAATGCTATAGCCAAGCACAGAGCCCAGAGGACAAATCCAGTTTCAAACCCAGCTATCCCAAGGATGGCGTGGGATGTGCAACAAAGCCAAGGTCGGGTAAGTGCTGGAGCTACACGAAGTACATGAGCTTTGGAAACAGTGTGGGTTAGGTTCTGTGCAGTCTATGAACACAGAACATTTTTCAAAACAATTTAAAGGAAATTCACCCTCCAGGCAGCCATTAGGTATCATTGTATGCTTTTAGACAAGCCTGATTCAAGTAAATGGTTCCCGTAACAAGTGGAGTCCAGGGAAAAAGAGAAATTAGACCGCAGAAAGGCTGGTCAGGCTTTCTGATTCCTTGAGAGTGGGAGTTGTTATGGGTTACAAGGAAGAGGCCCCTCCAGTGAAGCAGGGCAGCCATGAGGCCCACGTAATGACCAGACGTGCTGGGGGAGGCTGGCTGAAGAGGGACATGAGTTATACACAGTTGTAGTTTAGTGTCTGACAAAATGGCCGAACACTGAGGCAGTCGGGGCACTGGAAAGGAAATGGTGTTTGAGTCTTTTGAATGTGCTGTGTTCATGATGATGAGATTGCAAGGGAGATGCTCGGGTAGCAGTGCTCCACTGCCTTTTGAAATTAGGGGCCAGAGCTTCAAGCTAGTGTGAGTTATGATCCTGACCAGGGAACTGCATTCAAAGCCATGGGACTTGTTAGACGCAGGGAGGGAGGCACAGCAGATGGTTGGCAAGTGAAAAGCTTTGTATCTGGAAGTATACTTAGTCAGCTGTTTTTTCATTGCAGCTTCATAGAAACTTTGTTCTCTAGGGAACCTATGTTCTAGCCATTGCAAGACACTATAACTGAGAAAATGTTTACAGATTACAATTTCATGCTGATTGTAATTATGGTTATGATACAACTGTGTTGCATGCCATTTATGATTTTATAGGGTAAATAAATAGGGTTGGGCTGCTGGTTAAAACAGTAACTTCTCCTTATGCATTTGAAGAGAAAAGCTATTATCTATGCGTTTGCAGGTTCATTGTGGAATCAAAAGATGTGCAAGGTGAAGGCACACACTTGTATCTCAGCATCTAGGAAGCTGAGGCCAGCCTGAACTACGGAGGGATCCTGTCTTACAAAAAACAAACAAACAAACAAAAAACGAAAAAATCATACGGGGTGCTACAGTACACCTCTACTCCCAGCACTTAGGAGGTAGAAGGATGGTCTGGAATTCCAGGCCAGATTCAGCTACATAGTAAGTTTAAGGCTAGCTTGGGCTACATGAGATTATGTCTCAGAAGGGGAAAAAAAGACTGAATGTAAGATGATATTTAATAGGAGCATTGATTCAGTTAACACTAACTTAAGCTACAAATGGTAATTTCCTGTTTTATAGAACCAGGAGTTCCCAGAGAGCAAGTGTCCAGCTCATACCGAGGTGTCAGCGTGTATGAGAGCTGATCTTCCTCAGGGGTAGCTACCGAGGTGTCAGCGTGTATGAGACTGATCTTCCTCAGGGGTAGCTCCCTTCTCATGTTCATTCCCCATCAAGTAGCAACAGGGTTCTTATGAGGCTTTAGGGTCGCCAGGGTAAGATTTGCCAACTCTTTCTTTGCTGTTCTGAATACATTTGGGTTTAGTGAGTTTCACCCAATTTTTCTTTTTGATGCATAATTGTATGTAGCCCAGGCTAGCCTCAAACTGGCTATCTAGCCAAGGAAGACCTACTTGATCCTCTTATTTCTATGTCCAAGTGTTGGGATTACAGGCATGTACCACCACATCTCATTTATGCTGTGCTGAGGTTCATGCTTACATATATCCATGCATATAAACATACATACATACACATATGACTTCATACACGCCAGACATTCTACCAGCTGATCACCAGAATGTGCTACTTAAAGCTGAATAATTCTCATTGCATTTTATTTTCTGAGTGAACATCATGTTGCTAAATTCAACACATTCTTCATTGCTGGTGTGGGCTGGGCAATGTTCCCATAAAGAACGCCCTCCTCTTGCCCTCATGGGAAATCTGATACTTACATAGGCCTTGTGTTAACCCAAAGGAAAAGCACTGTGTTCAGTTGAAAGCCATCCCCTTAACCACACTGAATATTGATGAAGATGTAACACCAGAAACTGCTGTGTCCTAGACGAGCTTGGAGGGACCCATAGTGTGGAGGAACTGTCTCATGGCTGACAGGATCCACTGTTGCAACTGTGCCTCTGCACTGGTGGTGGGAATAAGCTTAGGTTTGCTATCAAAGTATGACAGGAGCCAGCTTAACCATTCTGAAAATAGCTCCCTTCTCACCAATGCCCAACTCCGGGACAGATGGCTGATGCATGCATGGATGGATGGATGGATGAGTGACGAATATAAGTATATTTTAATATTTGTTTATATATATGATTTTTTTTCTAAAACTCCAATAGAATGTCCTTTAAGAAGTAGATCTTGAATTTTTCACCTACATGTTCTGATCTTCATTAAATGTGAGAGGAATCTGTTTTCACCGAGGCACCTCTAGTGAAAACGGGTCATGGGGATGGGGTGGTGCAAGCACTGTGTGCTTTGAATCTTGGAGTCAAACTCTGTTTATGATTTCTGCCTTTTGGGAATTTAACCTTTTTTTTTTTAACCTTCATAAACTCTGTGTTTTTAAAGTCTTTTTAATCTTTCTGTGTGTTACATATGATACATGTGCCTATATGTATATTTTTCATTAACTTCTTGAAAGTAAGATATACATATTTCATTAGCTCTAAACACTGGTGTATTCCTCCACAGGCACGTGGTCCTGCATAACCTCCTTTATGAGTAGTGTGTGTGTTCCAAAATGGTCAGCATCCATCCATTAGTTTTCTGTGATGATTGCCGAGTGGTGAGGCCTTTCTCCACCATTCCTCCTGTTCACACTGGTTGGCATGCTAAATTAGAAGCACACTTCCTTCCTCCTCTGTCTATATTATGACCCCTTGACTGTTAGCCCCAGTTAACAGGCTCAGGTGTGTGGCTACCCTTAGGTGATTTGCTGCTCTAGTTATCCCTGACTCTTAAGTCAGCATTTGAATACAAAAGGGGCATCTTTAAACTTACTTTTACTTAGCTGTGGGATCACCAGTTTCTCCCTGGGGTGTCCTCACACCTCCCATTCCAAGCTGTGATCATGGAGTGGGGCTTGATAAGGCAGCATTCTGGAGAAGTTCCCCAAATAGGATTCTCATCCACATACAAACCAATGAAATCCAGAGTCACAGAATATTCTTTCATTCACAGCACTGGAGAAAAGCCTAAGAGAATGGCGGTAATGTGGCTACTACCACATATGTTGAATATTATTTTTAATTATAACTGGGATTTCTTTTATGAACAACACCCCAAGAAAAACATCCATTCTCACCTAGCTGTTTTTTCAAAGAGTTACTTGGAGATATTTTTGCCTCTAAGCATAGGCCAGAGCCTAAAATAATATAATGACCTTTTAAAATGTTATTTGACACTTATTTATCTTGTTATATTTGAGCATTAACTTTTTTTTTTTTTAAATTGGATATTTTCTTAAAGGGTCTAACTTCTAAATCTCTCCAAATTTTTACTTAACTAAAATTATTACTTCTACTGACCACAGGAGGGTATCAGTGAGCTTAAAACAGAACTGTCTTGGCCTAGGCAATGTTAGAATTCCATCTCCTGAGCAGTTCCTGTCAGTTTATTCTTGCAGAACTATAGTTAAAGAGCCGGATGTAGGGAGGATCCGGCGACCCCAATGTCCTCTTCTCTGAATGGCCGCATTGAGTGCCCCTGCCTGTCTGCTCTCGCTGATACTCAGGCCCCTGGTTACATTGAGTGTCCCTGGCTGTCTGCTCTCCCTGATACTCAGGCCCCTGGTTACATTGAGTGTCCCTGGCTGTCTGCTCTCCCTGATACTCAGGCCCCTGGTTACATTGAGTGCCCCTGCCTGTCTGCTTTCTCTGATACTCGGCCCCCTGGTTACATTGGGTGTCCCTGCCTGTCTGCTCTCTCTGATACTCGGCCCTCTGGTTACATTGGGTGTCCCTGCCTGTCTGCTCTCGCTGATACTCAGGCCCCTGGTTACACTGAGTGCCCCTGGCTGTCTGCTCTCACTGATACTCGGACCCCTGGTTATGTGATTAGGGTGGTGGCTGGACCTGGCTTGTCGGGGCACACCTAAGGATGGCTGCATTATGGCGACCGCAGAAGGATAAAAGGAAATACTTTGGAAGTGTCTGCCACCCACAACAAGTCGACTCCAGAGAGAGGGGGAATGAGAGGTTCCAGCAGCTTCTGAAGTCATTTTTACTCTGGTGACATTTTTCCTGGCTGGACTGCCATGCACCTCTTGCCTCCTGTTTAAGCTCTACCCTCTCTCAAGGCCCCCAAAGATAGACTGGGGAAGTTGCTAGATCCCCTTGTTCTCACCCCAATGTTGCCGCATTGAATAATGCCTGTTTTCTGCTTTCACTATTTGTGTGGCTTATTAAGGACAAGTGACCAAACCTGACTTGTTGGGGACACAAGCCATGACCGCTAAGTCCAATAACGCTTATCCTTTGTAGCCAGGTCATTTTGAGCTGCTCAGCACCTCTCTGGCCTGCTTCTTTCCCCAGGAAGTGTGCTATCTTTTTGTGGGAGGTACATGTGTGTGCATGTAGAGACCAGAGGTCAAGGTTGGCATCTCTTATTTCACCTGGAGCTCACTGATTCAGCTAGACTGCAGCTCCAGTGCCTCTCCTGTGCTGGGGTTACAGATGTGCACAATCGCCCATGGGTTCTAGGGGACTGAACTTAGGCTTCATGGCCAGCATGTCACCAACTGAGCCCCTGAAATGTACAACCTCTGAAAAAGTTGTCTCTGCTAATGTCACCCTCCCCAAAGAGTTATGATATAAAAACACAGTCAGTTGGCTCTTTGCACTAGAAGAACTTTGACCCTCAAAGGAAAGTCTTTTATGAGAGGCATGGGTGAAGTGGCATGACCTGAAAGATGGGACACAATGTGGGTCCTGTTGAAGCCACAAGATATAGAGAAATGTCCTCAAGCCTGTAATCCAGGAAGAAGATCCTTGTTCCTGAACTGTAAGCATGTATCCATGAACACTCATTTCACCTCTTTGGACTTAATTTCTTTTTTTATAAAATCGAGTATATTATAATCTAATCAGGACTACACAGAGAGACCCTGTCTTAAAAAAACAGAAACCAAGAAAGAAAGAAATATAGAAAGAAAGAAAAGAAATGAAAAGAAAAGAAAAGAAAAAGATCATGACAGCCAGTGCTTCTCTCTCCATTTTGAGGTTTAAGTAATTTGACCACAGTTGCTGGGCTAGCAAAGATCAAAGCTGTAATTTCAGCCTGGTTCTCTCTACTGTAGAAGCCTATGTGTCAGTCCTTTCCTGTTGTTGTGGCAAAATGTCTGACAAGGGCTTGTTTGTGCTTACAGACAAACAGAAGACAGACAGTTCAACAGAATTCAGTTCTTAGTGGTGAGGAAGTCACAGCAGCAAGAACATGATGCTTTCACATTCATTCGCCTGTCAGGAGGAAGGGAGAGAAGGCTGTACTCAGCTAGCTTTCTCCTGTGTAGTCAATCTGGGCCCTCAGCCCATGGGATGCTGCAGCTCACATTCAGGACAGGTCTTCCCACTTCACTTAACCAAATCTAGAAAGTCCCTCCCAGACACACCCAGAGGTTTACCTCCTAGATCAGTGATTCTAGATGAATGGTTCTCAACCCATGGGTCAGGACACTTTTGGGGGTCATATATCGGATAACTTGCATATTATATATTTATGTTATGATTCATAACAGTAGCAAAATTACCATCATGAAAGGCAGTGAAATACTTGTATTTCATTGGTTGGGGTCACCACAAGTGAGGACCTGTATTAAAGGGTCCCAGCATTAGGACGTTTGAGAAGCACTGCTCGAGATCCTGTCAAGTTGACCGTGCTAACCTGCACTCCTTGTTTTTATCCCTGTCCACCATTTAGCTTCCCTGGGGCCCAAAGACTAAGTACATAGAGGTGGTCCTCTCAGAGAAGACTACAAAATCGTTTGACCGAACGCACACACGATGGCATTGGTGACATAGGTGTGGGGCACAAGCCAGGAGGCTCTCAGACCAACAAGACACTGTGCATCTTATAGGAAGAAGGAATACTTTTTGTTGCCATCTGGAAATATCCAATTTGGCCTTATCCTCTCAAGACCTCTTAAGAGGAAGAATCCAGACTTTTAAATCTCCTTCATTTGAAATTTAGGCAACAACATCAGAGTTTCTCATAGTTTTAAGGAGAATGGCAAAGATCTACTCTTTTGTCTTAGCAGAGTGGGCACACAGCAGGAGACAAAGCCAAGCTCTCCCCAAGCTTTGCCATGCTGTTGAATTTGCTACCCCTCCCTACAGGCTCTTAGGTTCTCCAGAAAAAACGTTAAACATTTGAAGAGTATGCAATCTGAGGAACTGGCAAAATATTGCCCTTGGTTTTGTCCAGCTGCCAAACAGGTTTTGTCTTCTTATGTTTTTAAACATTTCTAGCATTTGAAAAATCAAGAGTTGTATCAAGTAACTCATGAAAGTTAACTGAAGTTGAGATTTTGGCACCCACATAAAGTTTTATTGGAGCACAGCTATGTTCACACAGTACCTGGGCCTGCCTTTGTGTTAGAAGGACAGTGCTGGGTAAATTGCAACATGACCCAAGTACGAAGTGTGCTCCATCTGGCCTTTACAGAAAAAGGCGAGAACTCTGGTTTAGAATTCAAAAGCAAAAAAGATGGGCAGTGCCCACCCACCCAAGATAAGGTAAAAACAGAATGTGCATAAGTCAGAAAGGGCAGAAGAGAAGGAAAATTATCAATTTCTCCAAATACTACCTCGGTATAAGATTTAAAATATTTTTATTGTATTCATTGTTGGGAGGAAATCTAATCTGCCCCAGAATAGTGTTTTAGTACTTTCTGTATTTTATGAATGACAAAGCAAGATTCTTTGCTCCTAAGAAGAATGTGAACAATGAGGCCAGACCACTCTCCTCCCAACCTCAGACATGCACCGTGAACTCTGTGCCTTCAGTCCACCCATTGCTGTGCCCCAGACTTCATAGCTGAGGGCTGCTTTGTCTCCACATGCCTGGTGGGCCCAGCAGCCTTCGCCCTGATCATACAGTGATCTTTCACTCTGATCTGTCTGGAAGGCAGGCTTCCCAAGCCCAAAGCTGATGTCTGAAGGCTGGTGCCCCCAGTGCTGCCTGTAAGCCTGACCCCTGGCTAGTGCTCAGTAGAGTCTTGGTACATGGTAGAGTCAATAGATGTGTATCTGAGTTTCTGTGAGGTCCTGTAAAGAGCTGGAACACCCCTTTGTGCTTCCTAGAAGGATGAATCTTCCTTTTCTGTGAGTTCACATCTCACTAGGGTGACAGAGAACCCTTTGAGCAATTTTATTGTTAGCCTTTTTCCTTCCTACTGATAAGTTTGTGGCCCCTGAATAAAAACCTGTGAGTCAGGTGCCATAAGTTCTACAATTTGTTTGTAATGATCATTTTTATTTGTCTCTAATATGTGTGAACTCCAACTGACTGTGGAATGTCATCCTTCTAAGCAATGAAGCCCAAGGTGAGCATAAAACATTTGGTATTTTCTTCTACCTTTAGATATACCTTTAAAGTCTATGATTTCATAGAAGCCCAAACTCTGTACATTCTAAAGGTAAAGGTTCATTTCAAAAGAAAAAAAAAGTGCCACCACCACCCAACCAACAAGCCTGTAGAAATTATGCAATGAAATTTAAAAATTGTTATTAAATACCAACATACCCAAAACAACAATATTCAAATTATTCATAGATCTTCCGTATTCAAAATATTCACCAAGAAATACACAAAATAACATTATTCCACAAGAAACACAGGTGATATAATTACCTCTTTAGGTAGCTCTGTTTAGTAACTGGTTTAGGGTTACTACTGCTGTGGTCAGACACTATGACCAAAAGCAACTTGAGGAGGAAAGGGTTTATTGGCTTACATATCCTCATCTTCATGAAAGGAAATCAGCACAGCAACTCAAACTGAGCAGGACCCTAGAGGCAGGAACTGATGCAGAGACCATGGAGGGATGCTGCTTATTGGCTTGCTCCCATGGGTTGCTCAGCCTGCTTTCATATTGATCCCAAGACTATCAGCCCAGGGATGGCACCACCAACAATGGGCCAAGCCCATTGATCATTACTTAAGAAAATGCCCTGTAGCCAGATCTTATAGAGGCATTTTTCTTATAGAGCCTCCCTCCTCTCAGATGACTGACCCTAACTTGAGTCAAATTGATATAAAACTAGCCATCACAGTAACCTAATGTAAGCAGAAAGCTATTTAAGCCTTTGCATTTATTAGACAGATTGAGTTTCCTTTCTGAATACTTCTGACAGAAAGTGTTGCAAATTTCAGGTTCTTTTAGACTTTTGGAATGTTTGTGTAGATGATGAAATTTCTTTGGGATGGTACTCAAATCTAAACATGAGATTCACTTCCTAAAGGCAGTTTCATACAGTATTTTTAGCATACTGATCATACCCATCACTTGATTCTGGTATGTAATTCTCTACTCATAGCAGTAATTCAGCTCTCCAAAAAGTTCAGGTTTGGATCTCCACATTAGGGATGCTAAGGTTCCCAAGTACATAGAGAAAAATGTACTGTGAGTGGCAGGATATCTGATCCTTGATTGAAAAGGGAAATTTACAAAATCTAGAATTATCCTCCTTCAGTCTGATCTACTAAACTGCTCAATTCAGTCATCATAACTAGTAGCAATAACATGCCATTCTTGATCAAAAATTGTGTGCTATGATTTCATGTTAGCACACCACAGGTAGCCATCAGCCCACTTTTTGTCTTGGGAGGGGGGTTGCCAATTGTGAACATTTTATAAAAGATAAAAATCTATGTTATGTAAGTCTATATGGCAAGCTTTACTCAGTTATACTATTTTAAGGTACATCTATGCTATAATATACTTCAGAACTTCAGTTTCTTTTATTTCTGAGTACTATACCATTACATAAGTATACCTTGGGCCTATGAACATTTGTATACTAGCTTTTGTATGGACACAGGCTTTTGGTTATATTGCATGTGCACCTGAGAGTGGAGTATCTGGGTCATGAGAAATTTCCATGTGTAACTCTTGAAAAAAGTTTCATATTCAAATCAGCTGTGTTATTTTATATTCCTACTACGGTACATGCATGTTCCTATTTCTTCATAGTTTTGATAGTGTTTATTACTCTCTGTGTTTTCATCCTAATGTCCGTAGAGTAGTATCTCACGGTTTTGCCATGCCTTTCCCAGTAGCTAACAATGTTGCACATCTATCTGGTCATCATGTGTCTGTTAGCTGTCTGTGTATCTTTGGCGAAATGGCTATTCAAATCCTTTGACCATTTTCCATTTGGGTTGTCTTTTTGATGTTCTATTATTGAAATTTTTTATATAAAAGCTCCTATCTGGTTATGATTTGCAAATACATGTTCTCTTTCTGTGAGTTGTATTCTCACCTTCCTAGTAGTACTTACTGAAGCGTAAAATTTTCTAATTGGATACACCCAACATTACCTAGTTTTCCTTTGGTTAGGGTTTTTATTGCTGCAACAAAACACTATGACCAAAAGTCAAGTTGGGGAGGAAAGGGTTTGTTTGGCTCACACTTCACTGTTCCTCACTGAAGGAAGTCAGGACAGGAACTCCAACAAGACAGGAACCTGAAGACAAGAGCTGATGCAGAGACCATGGAAGCATGATGCTTACTGGTTTGCTCACCATGGCTTGCTAATCATGGCTTGCTCAGTCTCCTTTCTTATAGGACCTAAGACCACCAGCCCAGGGGTGGCACCACCCACAATGGGCTATGCCCTCCCCCATCAATCACTAATTAAGAAAATGCCCTACAGGCTTGCCAGCAGCCCAGTTTTACGGAGGCACTTTCTCAGTAGAGGTTTTCTCCTCTCAGATGACTATAGTTTGTGCCAAGTTGACATACATTTAGCTAGCACAGTTGCTTATATTTTGGGTGGCATATCTAAAAAGTCATTGCCTCATCCAAAATCACAAATATCTATCTCTATGTTTCTTCTAGGAGTTGTATAGATTTAGGACTTAGTCTAAGCCTTTGACCCATTTTAAGTTACTTTTTTTGGTATGTTGTAAGATAGAGATCCCAAGTTAATTCTTTGTCTATGGAGACCCAATTGTCATAGCACCATTTTTGTTTGTTTGCTTGTTTTTGAACACTGTAAAAACAATTGAATTGTTTTGGTATATATACGAAACCATCTGACCATGAAGGCAAGAGCCTCTCCATTTTATTCCATTAATGTCTAGCTTATGTCAATACTACATTGTCTTGATTATGGTGACGTTTTAGTGAGTTTTTAAATAAGAGAGCATGAGTCCTCAACAGTGTGGGCTGTCTTGGTTCCCTTGCATTTATTTGTACACACATTTTAGAACTAGATTATTGGTTTTTACCGGGAAGCCAGGCAGGATATTAATAAAGATAATATGAAATGTGGAGAATATTGCTACCTTAACAACTCTAACTCTTTTTTTTTTTCCATTTTTTTTTCTTCAAAAAAGTAGCTTTATTGAGTTCAGGTGAAAACTATTCATTAGATTTAGCAAAAACAAAACAAAACCAAAAACAAAAAGAATAACAAAAACAAAAAAACAAACAAACAAAAAAAAAACAGCAACAACAGAAACCTGTCAGTGATCTTTGAATTAGATCGAAGCTTATTGTGAAAGTTTTTTTCTTCATCTAGTTGTCTGAGGTTAGAATATAATCTGTTAAACTTAAAATAGTTAAAATTTTTTGCTTAATGCATTCTAGTGGTAATTATATTCCTGTTAACAAATTGATAACTTTTTACTGATTGATACTCTCTAGCCAAAGGCTGGTAAACTCTCAGTTGTCTTTGTGAGTACAGAGTATCAATGGGAAGAGTTGAAGTTATGAATAGGTTGGTAAGCTTATCTTTTTTTTTTAAATTGTGCATAAAATTTTATCTAGTAAACTTATTTCTAGGAATTTATGTTGACAAAAATATGGATGTACTCTGGGATATCTATCACAGTATTATATACAATGGTGAATTATGAGAAACATGTCAAAATTAAAGACAAAATGGATAAATTATGAAATTACTTGTAGACATTTCTGTAATAATTAAAATGCTATTTTTTTGGCTAAAACTTTATGCCCCGCCCAGCGGGACCTCGTTATTCGTGGGGTGCGAGGAGGATCAAGCCTGAAAAGAAAATGGGCCAGAGAGAGGAGGGAGGCCGAGCAAGGTTTCGTCAAGGTCTCACTTTATTCCAGACACACATGTAGCTTTTAAAGAAAAAACGAATGTAGAGGGGAGGGGGAAAGGAAGCTTATGGCCCCCCGGCTGTCATGGCTTAATTATTTTATTATACGAGACCATCTGGTGTCAAACTGTTTTATAGTAGGTCTATTTCCCGGAGATGTGAAGGACAGCTTATCTTGTAGAAACATAACTAGTTCTTGGAAGGTCATTAGGGCCAGATTCCAAGGACGGTGTGAAGGCCCTGGCTCTGGCGTCTCCAGCTTATCTTGTACAAACACAGCTGGTTCTCAGAAGGGCTCAGGTTCCCAGGGACGGTGTGGAGGCCTCTGCTCCTGACATATCCCCCTTTCTTTTATAGTAATTGATAAGCGGCTGAGAAGGGTCGGTGGAAGGCCTGTCTTAGGCTATATAGTGGGCACCCATGACTCATGCCCGATTTTTATTAGGGCAGGGACCCTGTCTTAGGCTATATGGATGGCCCCCATCCCCAGCATCATCCTTTTATAGTCTCGATGTGCACCCGGGTAATGGATCCATAATAAATCCCGTCATGGGGTTACCCTGCAGCCTTTAAGGGCATGCATGAGAGTCATGGCACTATAATACTCCCGTCATTGGCTTTTCCACAGCTTATGGCCCAAAAGCTACTCCTGTTGACTAAGGGTTGTCAGGAGCTGGAAGGCTGTTTAAGAGAGCTTCCACAACCTGTGATACCAGGGAGTTTCTGTCTCTGCCGCTAGAGCCGTAAACTGTACTTCTAGAAGAAGTATGGGGGGGGGGTCCTCGGTGGATTCTTGGGTACTGAGTCGATGGTAATGAACAGAAGACGGCTTCTGGAGGGCAGAATCAATCTGTGACTTAACAAAGTTAGTTAGTTTATTAAAAGCCCAAGGGCCAAATGTCAAAAGTAGTAGGAGGCCCACAAGGGTTCCCAGGAGGCTAGGGAGTTATGTAGAAAGCCAAGGAGAGGTGGAGAACCAGTTTTGATACCAAGTCTCAGCTTGTTCTCTCTTTCTCTTTCTATCTTCTAAGCTCCTTTTTATTTTTTCTATGCTGTCATCAACTAACCCCATCTTGTCTGCATAAAAGCAGCATTCCTCTTTAAGGGCAGCACATAGACCACCCTCCTGTAAAAAGACAAGGTCTAGCCTTCTCCTGTTTTGCCACTACCTCTGATAGGGATGCTACAGATTCTTTAAGATATTTTAAGCCTTGTTGTAATTAGTGGATATCATTATCAATAGCTATGGAAAGTTGATTATACTGTTTAGTAGAAGAAATCAAGGAGGCTATACCTGTTCCAGCTCCTGTGGCAGTTAGGCCCAAAAGGACAGCCAGTGTAATGGCTGTAATAGGTTCTCTTTTGGTACAGGTTGCACCCTGCTCCCAAAATGTAAGTAGGTCTTCTGCATGGTGAAAGGTAATTTTTGGAATGAGAATGACCAAGACACAGTAATCTCTGTGTCAATAAAGAAGCTGAAACTATATAAGGAGTGAGCCCGGTGGAACAAATGAAATAAGAGTTATCGGGTGCCTGAATGTACTGAAAGGTGAAGTTGACAGTAATTGTTTGATTACAAATTTTGCTCAACTGATGAGGGGGGAGCATATTATGGGGTAATAAACAGAGGCCCAATCCGGAGACCTGGGAAAGAGTCAATCCAAGGCGCTCAGTATTGCCCCACCTTAACTGACTGGGGTCATTAGTAAAAAGAAGTTCACCAATAATAGCCACTCCCTCATAGAAGGGAAACCGAGGAGAGCAGCAGACCTAACACTCCATGTAGTCTGTCTGATTGTTGTGTCTCAAGGTCTTAATGGAAGCGTTGACTAGATTGAGAATAATGTTAGATGATGAAGGGGGTCCCACAGGGAGGGTCGGTTGGAAAAGGGTGCTAGCGGAGGGGCTTAAGGTTGGCCTTATAATAACTGAGGGAGCACCTGTTTTGATTTTTGGGCTCATCTGTCCAGGATGTAGGGCTGCATTAGGTCCAATAGCTATTGTAGGGCCCTGTGGAAGTGTTTTAATGAGTTTAATTTTAAATGTGAGGCCCAAGTCACGTCCTGGCATATAGAGTCTCAATCCCCATTCGTAGCCTCTGGAATTGTCCCAGGAGGCCTTTTTCCCAGTGTTAGTGAAAGTGATGGAAAGGGGGTTGCACCAGTTATGTATGCATTCATTAGCCAGGGGGGCAGGCCCACCGGTAAGGCTGTATGGGGAGGGGTTTATTCTCTTTACTATAATATAATCCCATGAAGAGGAGGGTTTCCAGTAAGTGTCTCGCAGCCCCAGGAGGCACAGTAAAAGTCAAAAGAGAAGCCGCATTTTGTGTTAAGAGAGCGGTCTCGGTGTCCTCCGGGGCAAATATAGAGGGGGACCATTTGTAGAAGGGTCCTTTTCATTGGGGATCCACACCCCAGTTGCCATACTCGCCATAAGACAGGATTGGGGGGCTTTTAGTCCCTGGGTGGGTTATAGGGTTTTATGAGGCAATCTGGAAGCCATCTGGCATTTTGTGTCTCTGAGTCATAAATACACGCATGCCCCTTGCCCCAGATGAGGACTGGATTTGGGCCCTGCCATTTGTTGGATAGGGGGTCTCTCCACATAACCTGTGCATAGTTATTAGCCGTGGATGGATGCCAGAAGCAGTCTGCAGCAGATCTACCCACAGAGACGTATGTAAGAAAGTTTAAAACAAATAAAGCATGATTGAGGAGAGTCTTAAAGTTGCCTGCTCTGGGGTAGAGTGCTTCTCCCCCAGACTGCAATTTGAAGAGCACGTTCTTGAGTGTCTGGTGGCTCGTTCAACAATCCCTTGTCCTTGAGGGCAATAAGGGATGCCCGTGATATGTTTGATGCCCATCTGAGCACAGAATTGTTTAAAGCTGGAGCTGGTATATCCTGGGCCATTGTCCGTCTTAAGAATTTTAGGTATTGGGGTGGTTGCCAGGCTGGCAAGGACATGGCTGATAACATGCTTAGTAGCTTCCCTGGTCTGTAAGGATGCATAAAGGAAGCCACTGTAGGTGTCTATGGAGACATGGATATATTTAAGTTTTCCAAAGGCAGGATAATGTGTAATATCCATTTGCCATAATTCTCCAGGGACTAGCCCACGAAGGTTTACCCCTAGATGTTGTTCAGGCAAGAGGGTCAGATAACCTTTACACTGTCAGATGATCTGGCGTGCCTTTTCATGGGAGATGAAGAATTTAAGTCGCAGGGTATGGGCATTGAGGTGGTGTAGGTCATGGGCTTGTTGTGCAGCAGCAAGTGGGGAAACAGAAAGAGCAGAAGCAATTATCTGAATGGCTTGATCTACTTTATCATTGCCCTCAGACAGTGGTCCAGGCAAACCAGAATGGGCGTGAATGTGCCCAACGAAGAAGGGAGCATCACGGGCAAGAATCAATCTTTGTAGTTCAGAGAATAAGGGAGAGGCATTTGTTGAGGGGCGAATATATGGGACAATCTCCAGGAGGGGTACAGAGGAGGCCACATAAGCACTATCAGTATAAAGATTAAAAGGCACATCTGGTAACATCTCAAATACCCTAATAATGGCTGTCAGTTCAACAAGCTGTGCTGAGGAGAAGGCTGTCATAAAGCGAGAGACTGTCCCATTGATATTAATAGCTGCCATACCCGTAGAAGACCCATCAGAAAAGACCAGTGTAGCCCCAGCGATGGGGGAGGCTTTTGTCCTTTTAGGGAAAACAATTGGCGTCTTTTGTAAAAACTGGACCAGCTTATCAGCAGGGTAATGATTATCTATGGTGCCTTGAAAAGAGGTGCAATTAATGGCCCAATCATCATCAGTCTGAATGAGCCATTGGACTTGGGAGGCATTATAAGGAAGGATTATGATATCAGGGTCTTTCCCAAAAAGTTTGAGGGCAGCCTTTCTACCTAGTCGTAGAAGATGGGCGACCAAGAGCAGGTAGGTGGGCAGCATGCATGAGGGGGATGCTGGTAGATGAACCCAAAATAAAGGCTTTACTTGCCAAAGTAGGACAGTAGGAGAAAAGGGGATGGGAAAGATGAGGAGGCGAAGGGGCAATTCTGGAGAATAATAGCCAATGGATTGATTGACTATGGCTTGTTCTACCCTGGCTAATGCCCTTTGGGCCTCTGGGGTCAATGATCGCAGGGATGATGGATCAGAATCTCCTCACAATATGACAAATAAAGATTTTAATTCACCGGTAGTTAGCTTTAAATAAGGGCGCAGCCAATTAATATCACCCAGTAGCCGCTGAAAGTCATTAAGTGTTAGCAGGGAATCATGCCTCAGTTGAATCTTTTGGGAAAGAACCTTATGGGGGAATAGTTCGAACCCCAAGAACAGATAGGGAGGGTGTACTTGTATTTTTTCAGGGGAGACTTGGAGCCCTCGGTCTTGGAGAGCAACAATAAGTTGTAGTCCTGCCTGGTGGAGCCGTTGCTCAGAAGAATGTCATCCATGTAATGTACCATATAAAGGTCAGGGAAGAGGGACCTGAAGGGATCAATGGTTTGAGCCACATATTTTTGGCAGCGAGTAGGGCTGTTGGCCATGCCTTGGGGGAGGACCCGCCACTGGAAGCGAGAGAAAGGTCCCACACAGTTGGTTATGGGAAGACTGAACGCAAAACGTTTGCAATCTTCAGGGTGGAGGGGGATGGAAAAGAAACAGTTTTTTAAATCAATGACTAATTTTAGGTATCCATCAGGAATGGCCACAGTGGAGGGTAGACCAGGCTGTAGGGCACCCATAGGGACCATGGTTTTATTGACTGCTCTGAGGTCCTGTAGCAGGTGCCATTTACCATTTCGTTTTTGGATGACAAAAATAGGTGTGTTCCATGGTAAGGTAGAAGGTTCAATATGTCGAGCAGCCAACTGTTCCTGCACTAACGCTATGGCTGCAGACAATTTTTTGGAGGGGAGGGACCATTGGTCAATCCAGACAGGAATGTCATCTTTCCAGGTGATTTTGTCTGCCTGGTGTGCAGGGGAGCAATGGCCTTCATGAAAAATGGCTATCGAACCCTAAGCCTGTGCGATCTTTTTTGTGAGTGGTGGTTAGGGGTGTAGGGCTTCCCTGGTTTTGTTTGCCAAGCCTCTGTCCAGGGAGGTAACCCTGTGCAAGCATCTGTTGGGCAATCACCTCATTGGGACTGCACATAAGGATTTTCATCTGGGAGAGGATATCTCTGCCCCAGAGACTGACAGGAAGGCCAGGAACAACAAACGGCCGGACAGTGCCCTTATTTCCCTCGTTGTCCTCCCAAGTTAAAAGCTGGGAACTCTGTAAGGTATTTTTGGACTGTCCAATTCCTTGTAGATGGGTCATGGAGGCTTGTAAGGGCCAATGGCGGGGCCAGGAATCCTGTGACAGTACAGTGGAATCGGCTCCTGAATCTAGGATTCCTTTAAAGGTCTTTCCCTGGATTTTAAGGCTCAGTGTAGGGCACTCCCTAGTGATAGCCTGAACCCAATAGAGGTCCGAGGAGTCTGGTCAGGACGGGCTGAGCTAAGCGCCCAAGGTGGGGTGGGAGGTGTCGAAGGGTAAAGGTAGTGCCTGAGGCAAACGTTGGCCCTGGGAGATAGATATTGGACCCCAAGGGGAGCTGGCCAGGACCTTAATTTCCCCAGTATAATCATTGTCTACCAAGGAGGGGTGGATGCTGAGGCCACTCAAAGTAGAGGAAGCACAGCCCAAGATCAGGAAATAAGTATTTTTAGGGGGCAGCCAAAAAATCCCCATAGGGAGAATTTGTACTCCGTCCTCCGGTTTTAGTATTGTGTGGGAGGAGGCACACAGGTCCACTCCTGCGCTTCCTGGAGTGGCTCGGTAGAGGGCGAGAGAGGGGTTACTAGCCGGCTGTTCCCCAAGGCCGGAAGAAATGAGATGGGTCTGGGGGCCTGGGGCTGGCCCCCCTACCCTTTTTTTTTTTTTTTTTTTTTTTTTTTTTTTAGAAGGGAAGGCAGTGGTGGCCGGAGATATCAGTAGCAGAGCAACATGTACTGGCCCAGTGTTTGCCCCGCCGTCAGCGCGGGCAGAGGGTGGAGGGCTGTGAGGACCTGCCCGTAAGGCCCGAGGACACCTGGGGAGGCTCGACTGACCCTGGAGCGCTGGGACACTGGCGGGCAAAGTGGCCCATCTGGACGCACCTAAAGCAACCCTTTTGATTATTATGAGCCTGAAGCTCGGCACCCACTGCAAGGTGGATGGCTTGAGACATTTTGGAAGAGAAGAAATCTACATCAAGACACAGGCGGATCATCTCATCTAGAGTCTTATCTCTGGTTTTGCCTCGTAGAGCGGCCCTGCAGGTTGAGTTTGTATTTTCATAAGCCAGCTGTCTGATAATCTTATCATTGGAAGCCTCGTGGCCCAAGGTTCTCTCTGCAGCCTCTAGGAGGCAGCTCACAAATTCACTGTAATCCTCTTGGGTCCCTTGAGTAATTTTAGTTAGAGGAGTGAGTGTTGAGCCTGCAGCTGGAAGGGCCCGCCAAGCACCGAGAGCTGCGTTAGCTGTCTGAGCCAAGAGACCAAGGGGAAGACGCCGCTGTAGGGCCTCCGTTGAATATTTTACTTGGCCGCTGAGCTTGTCTAGGGTCCATGTCACAGAAGGCGATCGTGGAGACTGTAAGTTTGTGGCTGTGGCCGCCTGGCAGCGATCTATAAAGTTGGCCTTCCAAGTTAGAAATTGGCCTCGGGTGAGAACTGCCTGAACTACACGAATCCACTCTCCTGGGAGCAAATAGCCGCCCGGAGACAGGGAGTCCAGGACCGAAAGGGTAAAGGGGGCGTTAGGTCCGTAGGTCCTGATGGCAGCATTTAATTCCTTTAAATTTTTAAAATGTAGCTTGTGGAACTCTCCGTGCTAGATGGTGCTGGCGGTTCATGGAACTCGCCGTATCTACCGGACAGTGCCGGAGGCTCATTTTCACTTTCGATTTCTCCAGCTCCCTCCCCCTCACCGTTGGGGTCGCTCAATGCATCCTCAGAGGGGTTAGAGGTGGGGGAAGGGTGTTCAGGCACCCCGGAAGAACGGGTTATCACAGGGAAAGCCAAAGAAACGCTATGGGACCCTCGAGTTTTTTTAGGGGTTTTGGAACTGGGGAGGGGCTTATTTGCTGATCCAGAAATCTGGGCGAGAATGGTCTCATGAATAGTAGACTGTAAAGAAGCGAGTTCGGCGGAAAGTTGAGCGAACTGCTTTTGGAGCTTTAGTACTTCTTTAAGTTCACCTATCTGTGCCGAGAGTTGTTTTTTGGACTCAAGGAGAGATGAACTAGGAACAGACAACGCAGAAGTACAGAATTGCTGGGAAGCATAGGGAGGAGATCTTCAGGGAGGAGCCAAAGGCCATGGCGGCCTGTCAGGGTTATGATATTTCACAGCCTTGTCTCCTAAAGTCGCGGCCCCAGCAGGACCCAAGGGATCATTGTTTAGTTCCCGGGCCACAATCAGGAATGTGAAGGAAGCTCGGGGGGGGGGGGGGGGGGGGAAAGGGGGGACTGATCCTGGGAAAGAGGGTGGTTTATTTTATTTCTTAGTTGGTTTTGGGAGGGAGGAACTGTTTTTAGACTGGGAAGTCCTGGGGAAGGTCCGCTGAACGGAGGGAGGTTGTTTCTTGGGAGGGGTGGATAAAGAGGTCTTGGAGGGGGTGCCTCTGCCCCCAAAGGCTTGGACTCCGAGGAAGGGATGTCTGAATCCCAGGTGTCAGATTGTTTGTCTGATCCGGCACAGGAAAGAGGGCGGGGGCAATACTCCACAACTGATAGTAATTGTTGTTTGTCTGGATCGGAGGACGCAGCCTCCACTATATCTCTGATCAAGCCCCAGTATGTAAAGACTGTGGTGGGGACAGCATCAGGTCCCTCACGACTTAATTTTTCATTAAGATCTCGTCCCACCTTTTGCCATTTTCCCCGGTGAATTTCTGGCCTATTTATTATGAACCACTGACAGGCTTTATCTATAAAAATGAAAAACTTAATTAAATCTTTCTTTTTAACTTTAACTCCTATCTCTCTGAGTGAACCCTTTAAGTCTTTAATGAAGACTGCTTCTTTAGTCAACTTTTGGCCCATTTTTATGAGACGGACGAAAATCACTTACCGAGGACGAAAACTCTTCATGAGCCGTGTGAGGAGTCCTCAATCTTCCTGGAGCCAGCGCGATGCCTCTTTTGGGCTGGGGTCCATCTGGCAAAAGTCTGTGCCTCGAGCCCCACGTTGGGCGTCATGTGCCCCGCCCAGTGGGACCTCATTATTCGTGGGGTGCGAGGAGGACCAAGCTGAAAAGAAAATGAGCAAGAGAGAAGAGGGAGGCCGAGCAAGGTTTCGTCAAGGTCTCACTTTATTCCAGACACACATGTAGCTTTTAAAGAAAAAACGAATGTAGAGGGGAGGGGGAAAGGAGGCTTATGGCCCCCCCGGCTGTCATGGCTTAATTATTTTATTATACGAGACCATCTGGTGTCAAACTGTTTTATGGTAGGTCTATTTCCCGGAGATGTGAAGGACAGCTTATCTTGTAGAAACATAACTAGTTCTTGGAAGGTCATTAGGGCCAGATTCCCAAGGACGGTGTGAAGGCCCTGGCTCTGGCGTCTCCAGCTTATCTTGTACAAACACAGCTGGTTCTCAGAAGGTCTCAGATTCCCAGGGATGGTGTGGAGGCCTTGGCTTCTGACAACTTTAGAAGCCAATATTATCATCATCTTATACTTTTACATTATAAATATGATTAAAATGAATTAAATCACTTTGTAAAAGCATTATGCAATTGGAAATTATTTCTGACAGATCAACTCTTACAGTTTTATAGGCCATTCATCTTTTTTCTCCTTTGAAATGGCAAAGGTAAGTTGACTTCAGTCAAAATAGCACACAACCCAACCTCATAAATCACACGTTTAATGTTACTTGTTTTCATAGGCTTTGAAAACCTTACTACTGTCACCTCAACTAGAAATAAGTTGACAACTACTGACACTGACTAAATTCAGAAAAAAAATAAATACTAGTCTTCTAAAATATACAGGACTCACCTCCCTAATGTGAACATAAAATTCAAATACGTCCAAAGTTCTCCCTTGAAGATATGTTGGCTTCACTCTGAGCAAAGAACAACATTCCTTTGTGTTTCCCAAGGCCATTACACTGAGATTCATCAGATACCTATAACACTTGCTGAAGTTACCCCTTAAATATTTCTATTTGACAAGAACAAAGTGTCCTTCCTTATCTTTTTTGATAACTTTTGGTTAAAAGTTGATTTTGTTTGATATTAGAATGGCTATTACAGCTTGTTTCTTGGGACCATTTGCTTGGAAACTTGTTTTCCAACCTTTTACTCTAAGGTAGTGTCTGTCTTTGTCACTGAGAAGTGTTTCCTGTATGCAGCAAAATGTCGGGTCCTGTTTACGTATCTAGTCTGTTAGTCTATGGCTTTTTATTGGGGAATTGAGTCCATTAATGTTAAGAGATATTAAGGAAAAGTGATTGTTACTTCCTGTTATTTTTGTTGTTAGAGGTAGAATTATGTTTGTGTGGCTATCTTCTTTTGGGTTTGTTGAAAGATTACTTTCTTGCTTTTTCTAGGGTGTAGTTTCCCTCCTTGCGTTGGTGTTTTCCATCTATTATCCTTTGTAGGGCTGGGTTTGTGGAAAGATATTGTGTAAATTTGGTTTTGTCATGTAATATCTTGTTTTCTCCATCTATGGTAATTGAGAGTTTTGCTGGGTAGAGTAGCCTGGGCTGGCCTTTGTGTTCTCTTAGGGTCTGCATGACATCTGCCCAGGATCTTCTAGCTTTCATAGTCTCTGGTGAGAAGTCTAATGTAATTCTGATAGGTCTGCCTTTATATGTTACTTGACCTTTTTCCCTTACTGCTTTTAATATTCCTTCTTTGTTTAGTGCATTTGGTGTTTTGATTATTATGTGACAGAAGGAATTTCTTTTCTGGTCCAGTCTATTTGGAGTCCTGTAGGCTTCTTGTATGTTCGTGGGCATTTCTTTCTTTAGGATAGAGAAGTTTTCTTCTATAATTTTGTTGAAGATATTTACTGGCCCTTTAAGTCGGGAATCTTCACTCTCTTCTATACCTATTATCCTTAGGTTTGGTCTTCTCATTGTGTCCTTGATTTCCTGGGTGTTTTGTGTTAGGAGCTTTTTGCATTTTGCATTTTCTTTGACTGTGTGTCAACATTTTCTATGGTATCTTCTGCACCTGAGATTCTTTCTTGTATCTCTTGTATTCTGTTGGTGATGCTTGCATCTATGACTCCTCATCACTTTCCTTGGTTTTCTAATTCCTGGGTTTACTCCCTTTGCCATTTCTTTATTGTTTGTTTCCATTTTTAGGTCCTGGATGGTTTTGTTCAATTCCTTCACCTGTTTGGTTGTGTTTTCCTGTAATTCTTTAAGGGATTTTTGTGTTTCCTCTTTAAGTGCTTCTAGCTGTTTAAAGTCCTCTATCATCATCATGAGAAGTGATTTTAGATCCGAATCTTGCTTTTCTGGTGTGATGGTGTATCCAGGACTTGCTATGGTGGGAGAATTGGGTTCTGATGATGCCAGGTAACCTTGGTTTCTATTGCTTATGTTCTTGAGCTTGCCTCCTGCCATCTGGTCATCTCTAGTGCTATCTGCCCTCCCTTTATCTGACTGGAGCCTGTCCTTTCTGTGATCCTGGTTGTGTTAGAACTTCTCAGAGACCAGCTTTCTCTGGGATCCTGTGATTCTGGGATCCTGTGATCCTGGGCATGTTAGAGCACCTGGGAGTGGAGCTTCCTCTGAGTGTTGTGGGACTGACTGAGGAGTTTGTGCCCAAGCTCTGCTCAGGGCACCAGCCCAGAATGGAAGGAACTCGTGCCACTGGTCCGGCAGGGTTCCTGGGTCCCTGGATCCCGCTGGTCCCAGTTACTCCCGGTGTTGGGATAGATGTTGAGTCCTCCTTACATCTGATCCTATGATCCTGGGCGTGTTAGAGCACGTGGGAGTGGAGTTTCCTCTGGGTGTTGTGGGACTAGCTGAGGAGTTCTCGCACAAGGTCTGCTCAGGGCACCAGGGATGGCAACTTTTAACTCTTCTGGTAGGTCATGAATATGCATATTCTCCTATTTATTGGGGTCCTTACATTCCTTCCAAGAATGTTTTGTAGTTTATAAACTACAGTATATAGGTTATACATTATATAGGTTATATAGTTATAGGTATATATAGAGTATAGGTTTTACATTGTTTTATCCTTTTTAATGCCATTGGAAATATTCTTTTAATTTTGTCTTTGAATGTTATTACCAGCATATGGAAATAATATTTAATTATTGATCTTCTGTTCTGCAACATTGCTGTTCCAATAACTTGTTCTAATAGTTTTTAGTAGAACCCTTGGAATTTTCTTATTTATTTATTTATTTGTGGTTAGTTGGTTGGTTGGTTAGTTGGTCAGTTGGTTAGTTGACTAATTATTTTGAAAAACAGTCTCACTTTATAGACCAGGCTGGTCTGGAACTCAGAGCAGTCTCCTGTCTTGCCCTCCTGAGTGCTGAGATTACAAACATGAGGTACAACACATGGTGAAGATATTCTATTTATACAAGTCTGTGCTATGTACTTCTTTCTTTCCCATCTGAATATCTTTTATTTTAGGTTCTTTCCTAGTCTTGACAATATTCTCTAGTATAGTGTTGTGTGGGCCTGGTGGGAATATCCTCATCTTGTTCTTTATCAACAGAGGGAAAGCCCTTACTCTTTGATATGACAGTTGTCATGTCATTTTGCAGTTTTCATACATGACTTTCATTGGGTTGTTGAATTCTCTTCCATTTTTTCATTTTTGAACATTTTTGTCATAAATTTCTCAAATGCTATTTATGCATCTGTTAATATAATTATGTATTTTTACCCTTTATTCTATTAATTGTGAATTATATTAATATATTATTATGCATAAGTTCAATGTTCCATTCCCAGCTTAAAGCCCACTTGGTCATAATACATAATCCTGTTTTTACTGTAATGGGTTCAGTTTCGTATCAATTTGTTGAAAGATGGTCCCACCTGCACTAGATGTTGGTCTATAGAATTTGTTTAGTCTAATGTCTTTTTCTAGTTTTTGTCATCAATCATATTGGCCTCATAGAGTCAGTTGCCAAATGACCTTTCTACTCTTTAGAAGAGTTTATGAAGAATTGTTCTCAATTCTTTAAATGTTTGCTATAACTTAGAGGTTATAGTATCTGATCTTGAGTTTTCTTTGAGGAATAGGCTTTTTAAAATTGTGTGAGTGTGTGTGTGTGTGTGTGTGTGTGTGTGTATAAGTGCAGGTTAGAGGACAGCTTGGGGGATTTGGTTCTCTTCTACCATGTGTGTTCTAGGGCTCAGACTCAGGTTGTTAAGCTTGGCTACAGGCACCTTTTCTTTCTGAATGTCTCACTGGTCCCTTGAAAAAGGCTTTCAAGTTACTAGTACAGTCTCTTAAGCTGTTGTAGGCAATTTGAGATGTTAAGGATGTCAGATGGTATAGGCTACCACCTAGAGCTTATCCGTTATTAACACCTTCTCAACTTAAGTAAACTGTTAAAAAAAATTGTTGATCAGATGCCATTCAAAATACTAATCTACTTCAATGTAAGTATTAATAAACGAACCAGTCCTCAGGTCCTCTTAGTGCAACAGTCGTAGCAACTGAGCAGGGGTTGGAGGGACCTTGACCTGAGAGGGCAAAGCAGATGCTCCTGTGTCCCTCTAAGACCCAACCTGACCACCCACCTCAGGTGGGAGCACCGGAAAGGTAGAGCAGGAAAAGTGTGCTCGGGTCCTCCTTATGGAGGTAAGTCAGACACAGGTAGACACCACCACATATGTAATACTCGGTGACTCTGTCTTCTTGTACTGTCTAGGCCAATGGGTGTCCTTGTCTTTTCCTAGTCAGACTGGCAAGTCTTCCCTGCCAAATGAAGGGAGATGTCAGAGACAAACTCTGAGGGCCACACCTCTTCTCTCAAACAGGAAACAGTTTATTCTTCTAAAATCAAACCAATGGCTCATTTTATGTCACATCTGTTTATTACTGTATCTTGAGACAGAGGGAGCCATAACCCTTGAAGGATCCAGATCTAGAATCAGGCAGAGCAGAGTGAATCCTGACCTCCCTGCACTCACTGTGGTCATAGCAGCTGCCTGTACAAGCCTTGGTGTTCTTTGGATGAAATGGAAGTGATAAGACTTGAAATATGCAGAGATAATATTTCACTGAATGGATAATGTTCATATTTGGGTGTCACCAGTTTTAGGAAGCTCATAAATCATAGGGTGCTTCCAGTGTCCTTTGTGATTTGAGAAAAGCTGGTCCTGTTCACACCCAGGCATAGAGGCACAAAAGAGAATGTAAGATGCCTGCAAAACCTGAGATGGGTAAGGAAAGACTTTTGGTGTTTCTATAATAATGATGTAATTCTGTTCATTAGCACACAGCTCCATTAAATATTATAATTAGTGCCCATTTTAACTTGCTGTAGTGAAGAGCTGTAGAAATAATGGGAAATAGTTCATTTAACTGCTGTTCCTTTTGGTTTACAATGTTAATGATCCCCTCCTAACCTCCTGAGCCACCTGCTCTGTGGGCCTTCAACTCCCACTGAGTGGGAAGCATCCACTGCTGTTGTAAACTGTGCCTCAGTATCCCTTACTCCTGAGGACTGCCCTTTGCTGTCTGTTCATCCTGTCTGTCCATCCTGGTGATCTCTTGCTTGAGCAGCCTCTCATCCCAGGCTGTGATTGCTGCTCTGCAAGTGTTGGGGAACCATTCATCTCCTGGGATGATTAAACTTTGCAGGTCTGTGGGCAGAGTATTTGAGGAAAAGGTTGTTTGACTGTGTGCTAAATGTAGCTTCTAGCAAGAGCTATTGTTTGAGACCTTTTATAGGCATAGATGGAATTCCTTTTGCCATTTGAACAGTGTTTACATTCAGGAAAGCCCATAGTTGAGTCTCTGACCTACTGTGAAAGGCTCTTTTGTTCTCCAGAGAAACACACTTCCTCATCCCTTGAGTCACCTTGTTTACTTTTCTGGGGAAATAAAGCCCATCTCCCCTGTAATGTCAAGGGAAGAGCTATTTCAGAAAGCTTAGTTGTTGATAGAAAAAAAATAAAAAATTTTAAAAAAAGAAATATTTTTAAAACCTGAACCAGATAGATATCATAAGCTCAAGCTTCTAAAAATTCTTTAGATTGTTTTTTTTTTTCCCAAACACTAAAAAAAGGAATCTTTTTTTATCATCCTAATTAGTAGCAATCAGGCTCAAGAAACCTGGCACTGCACATGGGGTGCGGAGCATGGTACAGAGGCCTGTTCCTGAGGTGCTGGGAGAACCCTTCACCCACCGCCAACTGTGCAGGGCTCTAAGACAGCATCTTCCCAGGGTTTCTTTTTTTTTTTTTTTTTTTTTGTGGGAAAAAGAGTGCCCAATTATATTTTCTTTTCTTTTCTTTTTTTTATTTTTCATATTTTATTTACATTTCAAATGTTTCCCCCTTTCCATATCTCCCCTTTGGAACATCCCCATTCCCTCCTTGGCATCCCCATTCTCTTATACTGGGGCATCTAACACCGTCAACCCCTAATGAGTTAGTCAGCCGTCTGAGCCTGAAGTCGTAGATAAATACTTATTTATTCCTGAGTTGCCAGCTTGTTCTTACCTGTTCAATGCCAGCACAGTTCCCCATACTGACTTTACACCCACTGAACGTCTACTGAAGGAATGTCTTCAGGGTGGCAGTTTCAAACAACCGTTTTTAGATTTTTAAAATTTTTCTTTTAAAAAAGGGACCCTTTCCATGCACATATCTCGGTGTGTTTAAGAGAAGCTTATTGTTTGTAGATTTGTATTTGAATGCTTTGTGTGTGTTTAGCTTTATTGAATGTGCAGAAGTGGGTTACCTGTGGTTAGAAATCTTTAATTCAAACCATTCTCCAGTTACTCAAAAGATGACTTACATTTTTAAAAGTATCATAAAGACTTCCCATCTCCATTTAGGTCCCAGGTTTCGTCACAAGCAGAACGTGCGTCAGCGACCCATCTGCTTGGAGGTATTTTTATGAGACTATTTTCTTCTGTAACTGAGAAGACCATGTGCCTTGTTGCCATTGTCAGGAAGCCTAGGTGAGGAGAAGGAAAGAGACCTGTCCCTGCCAGCATTTCTCCTCCTTGTAACATCCTTGAGATGCCAGCCAGTAGTCTCATTTATATGTGAGAAAATACCACCTCCGAGGGATTATATGATATACCCAGTGTCCTGTGACAAAGAAATCTCCAGGTCCTGTTCATGACTGTGTGTATACAGCACCTGTTACTGGGCTCCTGGAAGGTGCAGTGGTCCTTTGCAAATGCCTCCTTACTGACATATGTGGATTCCTGTACATCTGTCTGACACATGAGTTAAAAGGGAAAACATAGAATTCTGGGACTCTTAAGACCATATTCTCTATTAAAAGCCAGAATAACGGATCTGCTCAGTCTGGCTTTCGGACTAGCAAGAACTGGGCTTAGCATCAACAGTCTGTATGTCAATAAATAAACTGTTTTCTTCTCCTGAGTTTTACTTTCCTGCCCTGAGAAGTGGAAATTGCACGTATGGAGAGTTGTGACTATTAGCCATGGTCTGTGTAAGGCATATAGACTGTAATGGGGTGCTGTGCTGTGCATAGCCCAGTCCTCTCAGTGGTGCTCAGCAGCAGGCATGTGGGCTGACTGAGCTAACCAATGACTGCATGTTCCTCCTCAGCAGCTGGGTTCATTTGCATTTCCAACTCTACAAACGAAATGCCAGAAAGCTCCCCTAAAAGCTTTTATGACAGGGAAAGCAGTACACATTCTCTTCTTTACATTTTGCAGAACGTTTCCTTTCTTTTAGATGCATGCCAAGAAATATATAAATAAATAAGAAATTTCACATTTGGTATTATCTGACTTAAAATATGTTGAAGTTGACAAGCAAACAAGCCGAAGACGTTGAAGTACAAACTTGAATTTGGAATTTGCAGGAGTGGGGGTGCAGACACGGCCTTTCCCTCGGCTCTTGAACATACTTCTTCTCATTTTTATAAGATACCTTTCTCTCTCAAGTCTTGCTTGGAGCAGTCATGTGGACTGTTCGCCACTGGAAGTGTCTCAAGTCCCCTTCAAGCCATGTCTTTAGACACTGGGGGCAAACATGTTTTCAGGAGTTCTAAAGTGAGGAAGCTCTCAGTCCAGCTGCAAAGCCACAAGAGGGCTGGCTGCAGTCTGGGCCAGGCTGCCCAAGGTAGGAAGAAAGGGTCAGCTTGGTGTTTATGATAGCAGCAGCAACACTGAACTTCCCAAAGGAGGTCATGAGCAGTAAATGATTTGGACAGAATGTGGAATTTCATACAACCCAAAACCTTCTTGATTAAAATCCTGACTTATTTTTCCCAATGCTAATATTACCATGATATATATCTAACACGTGTCTACTAAAAAACAGATGATTTACACTATGCCATATTTTTTACTCTCAGAAATAATAGAATAATAATGGCTAGTCTAGATAACCCTTGGTGTGGCCAAGGAATATGGCCAAGGATTATTCTAAGTGATTCTGTGTAATTTCTTACAGTAACGCTGCGGATGAGACGGGCGCCTTTGTCTTTCTTGCAGATGAGTTGTTTATCTGGCTATGTATCAAGAACCAGGGTTTACATCCAGGCAGACAAGTTACGGTGTCTAAACTTCTAACCATATTGAAGAGGTCTTTTTTTCAACACCAGCAATATATGTATGTTAGAGAACTGAACAAAGAATACATCTGGTGATTCTAGAAAAATCAGAGCAGGCAAGCTGCTCCCCTTCATTCTGTGCTTTCTTAGGTTTCACATAAGGATTAGAGGAAAATCTCTTCAAGACCTTCCAAGGATTCGCCCAAGGCTTTGGAAAAATCTTGCTTTAATATAGTGCATAGTCACACACACTCATCAACTTCTGATGAGGTCTGTCTATGTGAACTTAAAAACGGATGTTGAGGTTTGCCTGCAGTAAGTAGAAGCATGTGTAGATTTCTTCATTTCTAGATGCTTGGTTCTTTAGAGTTACATTTGCCAAAATTTTACTTATAATGCATCCTGTGGGAGTGCCAGCCCCTAGAGCTTCTTCCAGCACACATGAGCACTACATGAAGTTAGGAAAAGGACCCCCAAGTAGAAGGATAGATAACACATGCGTTATCTATCTCAAGCGTAGCATACAGCAGTGGAGAAATCTCAAGCACTGCCAATAGCAGCATACAGAATCAATAGATGGGGAAAAGTATGTTTTTTGGGAGTGAGGAAACACACACGTGTCAGACACACAGAGACAAATACCCTCTGTAAAGCAGAAGCCGGAAAGCCCAATCTCTTCTTGAGAACTGAAGTTTTTAAGTCTGCAGAGTTTTCCTCCCTAGTTCAGGGCTGTTTAGTTTGAAGAAGGAGAGGGTGACTGATTGACCCCCAACTGGTTTGTAACATGTTCTGATCAGGCCTTGATCTTGTCCTGTCAGTCCATCAACTAGTAGCCTGCTGGTGGGGGACAAAAGCTTGGCCCTTGTTTTAAGATACCAGGTTTTATTCCAAGTCAGGAAGTTGAGGAAGAAGCAGCCATCTTGGAAGTTCACCATCTTTACCTTGTCTTGGCCCCTCCCCCGTGTGTGCCTTGGCCCCTCCCCTGTGTGCCTGCCTTCCAGGGAGTCTGTCTAACTCCTAGTCTCTCACTTCTTCTAACAAAGGAGAATGTTGCCCATGTTGATTGGTGCCAAGAAACGAGGTTTAATTTAATACCCAAATAGCACAGTTCCCTTCACCAAAGGGCTAAGCCATGATAGTTAGCATGTAATTATGTTAAGACTGAAGGCAGTGTTTTTAATCACTTAACTGGATTTTAATGATAGGAACAGGGAGATCTGCCCTGTCCAAGGAGATCTGCCCTGTCCAAAGACATCAGGTCTCACTGACTTCTTCAGCCCTTCCTCACCTCTAAGCCTGTGAGTAAAATGGTTTGATCACAACTAAAAATTATTATTATTATTATCCTCAGACAACTGGTGCTAACTGGGATTGCCCAAGCACAGCAGGACACAGGATTGAATGGTGATTATGAATAATAGTCTATCACACAGCAACGCTGGCCCCTCTCTAGTGGACAGACATTACAGTATTTTTAAAGTACATTAGTTTTTAAGATTTGCAGGGGCCAGAGAGATGCTCAATTGTTAACAGTGCTTGCTACTCCTGCAGAGGACCTAAGATCAGTTCCTAGCACCTATGCCAGGTGACTCACAACCACTTGTAATTCCAGTGCAAATGATGTAGCACCATCTTCTGGCCTCTACAGGCACCTGCACACGTGTTACGGTAGGGGAGGGTGAAAAATAAACTTTTTTTTTTTAACTTTGCTTTACCACATAAAAACTCCTGCTCTTACTTCAGGAGTTCATTGAACATCTTTCCCCCGTAAAATGTCCTAGCCATGTTTGCCACCTGTATTTTGCCATAAACAACAGTATCGCTCCCTGCCTGCGCTCTATGCAGGCAGGTGCTTCAAGACCAAGACCTTCCTGCCAGTGGGTGGTGGAGGAGCAGAGCAAGGCCATTGGGAAGGGAAGTGGCCTCTGTTAGCAAACTGTGGACAGGGGTCTGGACAGAGTGGGTGGAGTTCTCACAGGGTTCCTTGGTTTCTTCCCCTGGTCCAAGCTCATTGTCCTCTTTGATTGAATCGTCTTCTTTAAGTAAAATAAAGCCATCAGGGTTTTTTTTAGTATTTTGATTCAAGCTCAAAATGTTACTTCCCAAAACTTCCTGTAAGTTTTCACTTGTCGTTGGAGAGTCCACTGTGTTGAATGGCTTTTCTTTGCTGTTGTCAGGTGACAACAGGTGAGTCTGAACAAAGCTCACTGTTCACTAGTTAGTGAATTCTGTAAAGTTTGCTGCAGCTTTTATTGACATTTTCATACATGCATATGCTATACTTAGCTCATACCTATGCCATCATTACACTTTCTGCCCCCAAAGTGCATTTTATAAATGGCATAAAGCCAGAAGTGGGGATTTTCAACCAGCAAGCTTGTGAATTTTAAATCACTGAATTCAGTACCCTGAACATTTGGGTTAATCTACCAACCGTCCAAATGATTGCTTTTTCTTGACAGATTGATTTATTTTCCTTCTTAGGCTAGCCATCCTTCAGGCTTACAACATTCAGTTTTATTGAGCACAGGGAATATCTTTTTAAAAAATCATGGCGTCTCAGTTTATATAAGTCTACCAGCAGGAGCATTGATCACTCCCTAGAGGTGACTGAAACATCCAGGTCTGGCTGCCTGTTAAAATTTATGGCGTTTGTGACAGGCTGGGGAGCTACAGCTGTGCTTGGCTCAGTGAGCATTCCCTAAGCCTGACCATTGCCTGGCTGTGGCCGGGATCACAGCAGTGAAGAGGAACAGACGGAAAGGTCACTTCTGTTTTGTTCATATTGAGAAATGCGCTAAATAATTATCTGTCTTTTATTATCTAAGAAGAATGGGTGCATGGGAGGGGTGTTGTCTCATTTCCTTGAATTTTCTTTGCTAGGCTCCCTAAAACAGAATGGCTGTCCATACAGTCTACACAAACAGCACTCCAGAGATGACCCACCCGTTTGTTAGGATCTGAGAGTCTTTGTTCTCAAGAAGATACCTCATGGTATGCCAGCCTTCCTCAGGATCTGGAAAGTCTCTGTCCTTTAAACAACCATCCCAAAGGTTGTGTTCCATGAACGGCTACAATGTGTACCTCGGCTGTGGGCCGTGGGCATGTTTCCAACCCTCCACACACACTCCAGGGAGACAGGTTTGCAATGGATAAAGTACCCTGGATGGAAGGGACTCTTGTCACCAGAGGGCAGTGGGGACAGCATGCTGGGAGACTACAGAGAAGCAAAAGCAGGTGCTGTATGGGAAAACAGGCTCACCTTTGGGAAGGCCAGTCACATGGTGGCTCTTCTCCACTGCACATATGTGGGATTCATCCAGAATGCAAACTTTGCTGCTCTTACCCCACCTGATCCCTTTCAAACCCAGCAAACTGTCTTTGCCTCTAAACAGACATGGTCTACAAAACCTCCAGTTAAAGGAACATGTGTAGATTTTCAGAAACTTTTTTGAGATTGAAAATGTCTTTTAAGCCCGAGTTCTGTAATGTCTGCATGTCTCTAAGACCCGAAGCCCCACCACATACACATGATATGGTTCCTTGCCTGTTCCTGCAAAACCTCTTAAAATCATTATCTTCAGGGCTGACTAAGAATGCTCACTAATGAGGCTGGAGAGATGGCTTGGTGAAGAACACTGGCTGATCTTGCAGAAGCACCCACGTGGTGGCTCATAACCATCTGTAACCCCAGTTCCAGGGGACCCGATGACCTGGCCTCATTAAGAACTAAGTCCTTATCTGCCTGCCTTGGCACTACTTCCAGACCCCCATCCACTTGCCTCCCCTGCTGACTTCATCCCCTCCTCCGTGAGCATGCTGGATTCAGTGGCCCTGTGCTGCGCCCAGTCCCACAGTCTGGGCTCTCTGTCACCTGCCTCTCCTCTGCCTCTCTCGTCTACTTCTTTCTGGGCTCCATCAGCCACACTTCTACCTGGGCTGCGCTCCTACCTTCTTTCCAGATAACCTTTTCATGTTCAAGGTTTCAAGCCGTTAAAAAATACATGCACAAATAAAATAGTCATAGAAATTGTGGGAAATTACAAAAATGAGCACTTGAAAAAACCTCGAATGAGTTCTCTCTCTCCTGTCTTACTTCATATTGTTACTGTATCTTATATTTGGCTGGTGATGAATCACCTTCACATAGATAGAAAAGGGTTTCAATCTGGAAATGATATATTTTTTTAAGTGTTGTATAATGGCTAAGGGGTGAGAGTGAAAAACAATAGGTCCCGAGAGTTTAAGTCTTGTGTAAGGCTTCATAGATTGTGAGTAGCAGAACAATACTGAACTTGGGGTCACCTGGCTGCTGGTGTGGAGATGCTTCTCAGCCACTTTGAAGTAACTGTAGCTAAATTACACAAGTTGCATTTGTATGCAAGGACTGAGTTGAGTTGTGTGGCTCAGCGGGGTGGATGTTAGGATGACGCATCCCCCCTTCATGAACCTCTCAGAGTTGCTAGTGTGCAGGTCTGGGTGCTGCAGCAGGTCTGCATGAACCCAGGCAAAGGGCTTTCATGTACACAGCCAACTTCAAGCCCATCTTCAGCTCAGTGTCTGCCTACTCCTTCTGGCTCTCTTCATTCAAAATCACCTCTGTATTGCCTCTTCTAGGCCTGACCTCTTGCCAACTGGCTCCGCCTACCGTTGTGTATCCTGCTGGCCCCTGGCCTGACACTCTTCTCCACTCTCCACACTGGTTACTGAGTCCAGGTTCCTCCTGCTCCTAACTAACACTCTACAGAACAGGTCTCATTGGGCTGTACATCCTTAAAGTCCTCTGTCTGATTCATAGCCAGTGCATAGTAAATAAATTGTACTGATGGTCTCAGTTCCTAACTATGGCTTCATTTCCTGGAGCTTTCTGTGATCCAAAAACAGCTAGCAAAAGATTCGAGGCATTAATGCTTCATATGTTTTAAACTTTTGCTCTGCCCTGTGTAGCATCATGAGTGCTTGCACTTTCCTACTGTACTCTCTGCCCCACTAGGACATGAGTCTGAGCTACCCATTTGTCACTTTGTCATCTTGCCTGCCAGGAGAACCATGTGGTATTGCAATGCTTGTGTTCAGAGAACCTTCATTCCACTTAATAATTGCCCTAAAGTGCAAGAAAAATGGTGCTGGCCATTTGATTATAGCCGTTGTTCCAATTGATCTCTTTATTATTGGTCGTTATTGTCCACCTTTTACCATGCCCAATGTATCAACTTCATCCTACAGGCCTATCTGTGGTTCCAGTTGCCCTTTAGGAACCTAGGAGCACAGCCCTGTGGTTCAGGGCAGACCACAGGGCTGCTTGCTGGCAAGGAAGAAAGGGGCACATAAAGCTTTATCTGAGCATAACTAAGTTATGTGGTTTTACTCTGAAGTCTGTGGGGCCCATCATGATGCAGAACTCAGGAGTGTCTGCTGCCACTGAATTCTCTCTCCCCAAATCTCTCACTTGCATGCTGATGTACAGTCATGGTTTTTCCTGACTTCATTCACAGAATTTCACCGTTTGGCCCATACCTCCCTGCACAATCCACACATTCCCTGGTAACTTTCCTAACGTTGAGGGTAGACGCTTGCACACGCCTCGTACTGTAGTAACCATGGGAAACAACCCCGCTCAGCAGAGCTGCACCTGACTCATATGCTGGCAGCCAGCCTTCCCACTTTCCCCTCCAAGGAAACTAAGGGAAGATAAGGAACTTCGGCCCAAACCAGTTCTCCAGTTAGTGCCAGAAATGGTATGGAAAGGCAGTTTTCTAACTCCCAGTAATGTCCCCTTGCCAGGACATCAAGACACCACTGAAAACCCTGTAAACCCAGTGAGCCCATCTGGAAAGAAGCAGCATGTTTAAGTAACAATCCCACACTGGCCTATAAACTCAACTTTGTTTTATTTAAATTGACCCTAGGGGTGAAAGTAGACCCTAAGTGTCTGGAGGTGAGGTCCCACGTGAAGAGTGCAGCCAGAAAGAACACAGTCTGGGGCTCTATCTGGAAAGTGAGAAAGAACATCAGGCCCAGAGAGGCAAAGCAAGTCCAGAGTAACACAGCAAATTAGGAGCCATAAGAGGCTCAGGTTTGGGTTTCACCTTTAGCCTTCTGTCATCTGCTCTGATCCCTTCCTTTCAACATGATGGGAACCTCTCAGCCACCTTCCTTGTGTGCTTACAGATGCCTACCCTAATTCTCTATGTCTCACCTAGGAACATGGCAGTAAATCATGTCAAAATAAGACAAGTGAGGTATAGGATGTGTTTCTGTTAAGCTGCCCCATAGAGCAACACAGCTCTGATAAGATGAACTATTCGTTCCTGGGGTACCATAGTACCCATAGGAGACAGACAGGAAGATATCCCTAAGTGTCATAAAGAATTACAGGACAAGACAGGCCTTAGGAGGATGCAGAGGAGGGAAGGTCTGTGCCAACCTACTTACCCGTTCAGCCACATGACCCTGGACTAAGTGTTCTGTCCATGCCATGGAATACTTGGCTTAGACCTTCCCAGTGCCATTTCCAAAAGGTTGTGCTGTCTGAAGCCCAGAATCTCCCAAGCTCAGTGCTGTTGAAGGAACCTGGAGGTGACACAGAGGGGCCAAGTGAGTGTGGTAAGAGAAGAAGACTGGCATACAGGGAGCAGAGCAGGGTGGAACAGGGCAGTCTGGGGTATAAATGGGAAGTTGACAGACTCATACTCCTTAAGGCACCTTAGAACTGAGTGAAAGAGAGGATAACCCACTCACCTGCGTGCTTATGGGAGCCCTTGGTTAGTTATGGGTATTGCACTGATTGTTTCTGATCACTGGCTAGCCTATACCAATTGTCTTAGGATTTGTATTCCTGCACAAACATCATGACCAAGAAGCAAGCTGGTGAGCAAAGGGTTTATTCAGCTTACTCTTCCACACTGCAGTTCATCACTAATGGAAGTCAGGACTGGAACTCAAGCAGGTCAGGAAGCAGGAGCTGATACAGAGGCCATGGAGGGATGTAACTTACTGGCTTGCTTTCCCTGGCTTGCTCAGCCTGCTTTCTTATAGAATCCAAGATTACCAGCCCGCAGATGGTATCACCCACAAGGGGCCCTCCCCCCTTGATCACTAAGTGAGAAAATGCGTTACCGCTGGATCTCATGGAGGCATTTTCTCAACTGAAACTCCGTTCTCTGTGATAACTCCAGCTTGTGTCAAGTTGACACAAAACCAGCCAGTACACCAATGATACCTGATACAAATGTGTATCATCCTTACAATGCTCTGAGTGTAACTGGAAAGCTCTACTTGCTGATATTTAGAATTCTAAACTTGTTCACAGGGTAAGGAGCCTTCAAACAAAAAGTATATTTCATTGAGTCTCATAATGCTCTTTCTCTACTAAAAAGTCCCCACCACTGCACCATTCTGTAGTCTTGACATGGCTCTGATGACAGTGCCTGTCCCATACGCATTGTCCAAGCTGCAGAAGACTGAGCATCGCTGCTGCTGCTGGGCAGAACACAAGTCAGTTCTGGCTTCCAAAGACTCACCCAGAATCCATACAAGTGTAGGACCCAAGTCATACTGGCAGTCATGCTATTTTATCAACAAACGGTTTCTTTTAAGAATGTGTATGTTGGGGAGTGGAGTTAAGAGCACTTATTTCTCTTACAGAGGACCCAGATTCAGTTCCTAGCACCCACCTGATGGCTAGCCATCCATAACTTCACTCTCAGCAGACCTGACTCCTTCTGACTTCCACAGTCATGAGGCACATCAATGGTGCACATGTATACATGAATGGAAAATACTGGCATGCATGAATAGTCTTTAAAGATATACATAGTAGGTACTGTGGGTAGAGTGCTTACTGTGCATGTGTGAGGGCCTGAGTTTGATGCTTACAACCTGAGTCAAAAAGCACAGGAGTGGTGGCATGTACTTACAATGCCAGCACTGGGAAGGCAGAGACAGGTGGATAACTGGGGCTCATAGACAGAATAGCCTAGCCTAGCCAGTGAGGTCCAAGACAAGGATAGACCACCGTCTTTTGGGGGGGAAAAAAAAGTAGATGGTACCTAAGGAATGACACCCAAGGCTATGACCTCTGGCCTCCATGCACACACAAACATACAAAAATGTGAATCTATATAGTAAGCACATGTGGAAGTATGCTATAATAAAGATGTCCATTGCAGTTATTTAATCTGTAACTTTGCACATGTCCTGGGTGTGGCTTTGGGCCAGTAAAGCAGTATGGAAGACTCCCTCACCCCATGAGCATTGAGCACCAAACCAGTTGCAAATACTCTTCACCCCTGAGCTGCACAGGCTGCTTATTCCTGCTGCTGCTCTTCGTGCTATGATGTTGTCTTCTGATGGATCGTTCTGACCCACAGTGGCGATGAGAGAGTGTGCAAGTCACCATGCTGTGCCTGTGGGAGAGAGGAAGATTGTTATCTCTGGGAGTCGTGTGGTTTTATAAGCACTCCAGTACCTGGGGGTACCTGGCAGGAAGTAGGGGTGAGCAGAATAGGGAGAGCTGGTAAAGCATTGTGGTGTACCTAGGAGAAATGATGGTTAGCAGCATAACATGGTTGTGTAGAAAGTGCTTTCTTCAGTAGAGAGGAGGAAAACGGTCAGGTGTCAGGTTTATAACTAGAAATACCTTCCACAGGGGCTCTGCATCAGTGACCTGCCTGGTCTGGCTTCCTTAGTGTCCCTGTTTTCAGAAAAGAGTCCCCATGCTTAATGTGTTTTGGACATAGTTATGGTGGCTGCTTCCAAGCTGTTGTAGACACTGGGTCCCATGACAGCCACCTTTGCTTGTGATGGTGAGGATAGCCTTCCCACTCACCCTTCTCTTTTCTGGCTGACTCAGCATCTCACAAAACTGCTTTATATGCTGCCTTCTGTTCTGGAGAAAGCATGAAACCAGATCATAAACTGTAGTCACCTGGCCAGGAAATGCCACAGGACACAACTTAGCTTCAGCAGCACTGCAGGGCATTAAGTGTCTACTGCCAGGGCCTCGTTACATATTGCAGACCAGAAACATTGACACGGTCTTGACCATATTTGAGGTGACCTTGCATGACTTTGGAGGTCAACAGTGTTGAATATCACCTTTTTGAAGGCTCTTAAAAATACCAGGCAAAAATAGAAAAGATGGAATATATAAAGACCCAACCTTTTGCCCCACCCCTCCTTTCTCAGAATTTAGCTAGCATGTTGTTTTCGTGGCTGTTTAGAATCCTGGCTGTCCTTCCGTGGCGTAGCAGGAGGGAACCATTTCTGTGCCAGTAAACTGTAGCTGTGCCAATTATTTATGAGCTATTAGTGTTTGTGGGGTTTTTGTGTTTGTTTTTGTTTTGTTTTGTTTGGGGGGGGGCGTCACTCACCTGCACTCAATGAGAAAACATTTGGTTTCCCTCAAACATTCATTTTTAAGTAAAGCCCATAAAAAGTACCTGACTCTTCCATTTCTCATTCTCTTTTTCCTGGGTTTCTGAAAATCTCCATCTGTTATTCCTGTTTGAACTTAGAAAGAGAACAAGCAATGAACTCAAAGAAGAGTGGGAAGTGACTTTGGACAGAGGGTTCTGCAACCCTTGTCTTAGTTTTAGCAGCCATTCAGATAATTTGTTTGAGCCTGGTAGCCAGTGGAGAGACCATCTCCATGGACTCCCAGGCTGTGCCTGGAAGCCTCTCAAGTGTCTAGTGGGAAGGTGGGCCAGAGGGAGGAGAGTCAAGCTGGGGATGCACAGGATCTGAACCTAAGCACCACCAAGAACTGACAGGCAGGAGTGTTTCCTGCCTGTTAAAAAGATGACCTGCTGTCCAGTGGCCCTGCTGTGTGCCAGTTATGGGCTTGCACATAGGACTGGACAGGGCCCATCATCTATTCACTTGAAATAGAGCTTGATTTGAAATTATATGCAGAAAGTTAACGTGACAATTCTGTCTCTGAGCAGTTCATTACGTACCGATTATATACAAGGCCAGTGTGACTACTGCTGTCAGGGAATGAAAGATAAGTAAGTAACACATTAGCAAGGGCATAGCTCTTCTCTCCTTTTAGTTCAAGTGTGTGAGATCTGTAAACTACTGCTCATTTTAATTTGGATGGGGTTGTTGTTGCTGGGAAAAGAACAGAATTCTTTCACACCAGAATATAGGGCTCTGCAGGACAGAAGAGGGTCCAACCACTGCTGCTCATCTGTAACGTCACAGGCAAGCATGTCGGCTTCCTGTGTGCGCGCGCGCACACACACACACACGCACGCACCCCATCCTCCTCCTGTATCTCTGCTTACTGATTCCAGGACCTTCTATCAGAGGAAGGAGAAGAAGAAAAGACCTGAATTATCAATTAGTAATAATAGTACTTGAAGTACAGTGCCTGGTGGTGTTGGAAAACAGCAGGCAACTGGAGTAACTAGGGTTGCTGTGCCCATGTCACCTGGACTTGGTGGGAGGCCATACAGCGATGGAACTGGACCTAGGACCTAGGACTCCAGCAGACTAGGCAAGCATGCTACAGCAGCATGAAAGTCAGGGTTACTAGAGAGGAAAAGCAGAGGGGTAGGTTCCTAGGAAGGCTGAGAGGTACGAGGACACTGCATGTGTGAGAACAGATGTAGCAAGGACTGAAGACAAACTGCTAACTGGCCAGCTTTGCCGGGGTGGAAGTTGGGACATACGGAGCTACTGGTGAGACACAGGCATTTTTATCATGCATCATCATTGCAGAAGGAGCAGGTTATTTATAAAACTGACGATTGTCAACTTCTTATCATGAAAGGCCATCATTCCTAGGGACATGGTCTTGTGGCTTTCATTCCATCAGGGTCTACGAAAGAACATTCCAGCCTTTGGGTAATGCCACGCTTCAGGGAGATATATGTTGTACTTAACCTCATCACGGCCTGTATTATTTTGCATCCTTCTGTTCCCCTATACTGTGTCTCACCAGAAGAAAAGGAACTCTGCTCTAAGCACTTAGTATCCCAGTGAGCAGCAGATTCATTACAAACATGCTCAGGAATCAGAGTATGGTTAAATCAGCTGCCTGCTAATAAATAAATAGCAGGCGACTATATGTACACTGTACCAGTTTCATTATGGATTGTTGATTGGCGGCAGAGTACAGATTGAACCTAGGGCCTCATGAATACCCAGCAGGCACTTTACCACTGAAGTATATCCTCTGCCCCACGTGGAAATTGTCATGTCAGAAAGTTCAAGGCCTGTCTTCTCATCAGAAGTAAGGCATTCTCAGTTCAGGCCTTAGCCTCTGACTACTGTCGCTGACTCATCCTTCATATACCAGTCAAATTGTTGCCAATGCTTGATTGCAGGTAGCAGAAACCCCACAATAGCCTGGCTTCAATTAGGACGATATTTATTTTATTTCCTCCTTTAGAAGATCACAGCAGTAACTGGGTCAGCAGCTAATAATGGTGTGAGTGGTGTGGTCTCTTCTCTGTACTGCGGATCTCTAATGTCATGTACTTCATAGGCAGAGGCTATGGTGCTTTGCCATGTCCTCAAGTGGGCCTAGCAGGAGGTTGTGTGTGTGTTTGTGTCTGTGTCTGTGTGTACATGTACACGTGTGCATGCATGTGTGTTAAGGGTTGACGAGGATATTGCATGCCAAGTAGAGGAAAGTTCCTCAGCACCCTTCTTTCTTCCTCAGTAGCTTCCTGACACTTTCTCTGACATCTCAGGCCACATCTCTAGACCAATTGATGGCGAGGCCAAATGGGAACACCATGCTTAGTTCCACCCCCCATAATTCATCTGGCTTCTGTTGAGAGGAAGAAGGGGGAATGGATACTGGGTATGGACCCAGTAGAGTCCCAGTGTGGAAAACAATAATCGACTGTGCAGCCCAGTCAGACCTCCAAGAGTGAACCTTCCTCCCAGAATTATGATCTGGCCCTCTATACCATCTTACTGGATTTTGGTTTAGTTTTTTGTTGTTGTTGTTTTTTTGTTTTTTTTAATTATAAACTCAAGGAGGAGCCGAAAATATATGAGCCCTTCCCAGAATTATAGGGCTTTGGTGAGTCATGTTCCTTCTCAGGTCTGGCTTCTCATTACTTCACTCTGCAACATTTTATGAGTTCCAGTTTACAAGATCCATGTTTTCTTCCATTTAATTCATGTGTAGGAGGATAATGGCTCTTAGGATTGCATCACACTTCCCTAATAGGAATTGAAGTATGTCTGCTGTGAGATATATGTCAAGAGGTTTAGCACATGTGTCAGGATATGCCAAAATCATGAGGGACTGTCCTCTGGATCGGGAACCTGTTCATCCCCTTGTGTGAATTCAGCGGTGTCTATTTTACTCATTTGAATGACTTTCTGGAGCTTTTGGTAGTTGAACCCAGTCCTCAGAACACACATCCCAGCTTCGCCTCAGCACATTCATGAAAGAAGGCAAGAGCTTATCTGCTTTCTGAATAGCAGTGCCCCTCAGCATGCCTCCGTCTGCCAGAGCAGGCGGCTGCCCTGCTCCACCTACAGAAATATGTTCCTGTGAGTGAGACTACTGGCCAGATGGTTCGAAATTAGATAAAACCCCCCAGATGCCATGCTCCTAATTAAATATGCCTGGAATTTCACAGTATGTGTTTCTGTGAAATAAATCAGTGTTTGTGCGATGTTTCTGTCAAAAATTAGTCTATTTTGAAATGTCTCATTTGGGGTTGGTATGAGGGTTGTTTGTGACAGTGTGAGCAGAGGCACTTTCCTGCAGATGGCCTGACAAAACTTGCTCCTTTGTGGCCAAAGCAATTAGCCTGTTTTCTGCCTCTCTGATAGCCATTAGAAGCATCCCTGGAATATCAAGAGCATGGCCCAGGCGTTCCTGAGGAGGTTATTAGAGAGGCCTCTTCTTTTGCCTTGTCATCTTTTTAGTACTTAGTTCTTCTCCTAGCAGACTGGCTAGACTGCGCGCAGTGTCTCCAGGAGAGAACTAATGGGAATTTGTTTCTCTTGCGTCTTTCAAAGTTCTTTATTTAAAATAAACAACAGACCAGAAAGGACACAGTCCAAAGTGAAGACCAGTGTCCAAGAAGTTCTTCCACTAGACCTGTGCTTGCTTGGACCAGTGTTAGAACTAGCATATATGTGTACACACCTGTGTGCATGTGTGTGTTGAGGGTGGGGATGGAGGGAGGGAGGAGAGAAAGAAAGGTGTTGATGTTAAACATCTTCTTCAGTCCTTTAGTCTCCTTTTCCTGGTTGTGTGTGTTTTGTTTTTGTTTTGTCAACTTGACACAAACTATCGTTTGTCTTTCTCAGATTGGCCTGTAGGCAAGTCTGCTGAGCATTTTCTTAATTCATGATTGGTGTGGAAGGGCCTGGTCTGGGGGCAGCGCCACTCCTGGGTCCTGGATGGTCTGAGAAAGCAGGCTGAGCCAGTAAGTCACGGGGAAACAAACCAGTAAGCAGCAATCCTCATGGCCTATGCTTCAGTTCCTGTCTCAAGGCTCCTGCTTTGAGTCCCTGCCTTGGATCCCTCCAGTGATGGAGCTTGACCTGAAGATAAATAACCCTTTCCTCCCCACACTCACTGCCTTTTTCATGTTGTCACAGCACCAGAAGCGCAACTTGGGCAGAAGTCAGCATCAGGTTCGTGGGTGTCGCTGTGACAGACCTGACAGTGCTGGTTTGGGCAGGATTGTGGAATGAGTTTGGAACTTTGAGCTGGAATAGCCACTGAGTGAAGAGCTTAATAAGCTGGTATAGGAACTTGGAAAGAATGCTGAGCGTTGTGAGCAATGGAGGCCTTGCCTGTGGATTTCTGAGGGAAATGTGTGAATCCCAAAGACTCTTACCAGACCATTAATGTGATGGACTTTGACTTGAAAATCTGTGAGGTCTGGTCAGCTGGTGCTGAAGAATCAGCTGTGATCAATGAGAGACCTGCACCACTGACATGAAACCATTACTTTACTGGGTCTGTTGATGCTGATCACTGAGACTGAGAACTGGGGCTCAGATTCAGTGAGGTGAAGCCTCCTAAGAGTGTTTCCCCAGGGTCAGCACACAGTAGCTGTGGTCCAGAGAGGAGAGAGTAAGGCTGGATGCATTTCATAGAGGCAACTGAACTTGGGCATGTGTACAAGTCTCCCAAGTGATACTGGTTTTGTAGGCATAAGGAGTCCTGGGGGGCAGCTGAGACTTGGCACTGTGAAAGGCCAGGAGAGGCCATTGGTGAGGGTGCAGTCTCAGATGCAGTAGAGACAGAGTGGTTGAAGGGATCATGGAGAGTACTCAGAGCACTTCTGCTTCAGAACTCTAAAGCTGAACACAGCTCAGCCCCTGCTCTTTTCTTTTTAAAAAATTAATTTTCCTTCCCAACCAAATGGATGTTGAATGTGATGAAGCTTTTTCCAGACCCAAGCTCTGGTGAGCTGAGGGTACCAACCCCTCAGAACTTGGAGAAACAGTCTTCAGTCATGCAGCACCTGGTGCTTACAGGAGAGTGATGGTGTTTCAACTCTGCCTTTCAGATAACAATTGAGAGAGACAGTAATGAAGACGTGAGTGACCCCAAACATGGCAAGGAGGACCCAGACAACATGCCCCATGTGGGTGGCAATACCTGGGCTGGTGGAACAGGTTGGTATCACATGGGTTCTCCTGGGTCTTGGCAGATTTTCTTAAGTCTGTCAAGGCCAGCATTCCAGCCCTGAGATAGTCCTGGTGCTCGCTCATTGTTCTTCTCAGCCTCTCTCACTCTGTAGATGTGCTCTCTCCGTCTGCCCTGCACAACATCAAGACATGCAGAATGCCTAGCATTGGGAACCCCACAGACTCTGCCACCCTATGACCAAAGCTGTTTCTCCCTTGCTTGTAGTTGCTTCATCCATAGGAGAGGGAGGTAACATTATCTGCCTCACGAGGTCAGGCTAAAGATTAAATATGAACCTAGAGCACAGATCACAATAGTTGGGCTAAAGAACATGGTCACTGGAGTGTCAGTCCCTTCTTTTCAACTCCTTGCCTTTGGAATTGTGCCAGAAGTCCACAGCAAGCTCCTGAACAACTAATGTGGGGAAGAAATGGCTCTTGTCCACATCTGAGAAGGGAGTATGTGGAGGCCCATGGTTTGGAGATAAGATTGGTGTGGTTTGCGCTGATGGCCGGGTGCCATTCCTTCCTCTCGGCTGCCCTCCTAGACCATTGTTCCCGAGCCTGCCGTCTTCCTTTTTCCTCCCAGCAGCTGCAGCAGACACATGTGCTGGATCACAGGAACAGGGCCAGACTGCTCACTGTCTGGCTATCTCGCCAAGAGAAGTGCTGGCACGGCTCAGTCCTTCACCTTCCCCGAGGATGCTCTGTGCCTTCAGGGCCTTGGCAGGAAATGGGTTTCTGTTCTGAGACAATATGCTAGCAAATAAGCCCATGACTTCTTGCCTACTCTGTTTATTCATCAAGCATCAGCTTTAAAGAAAGGCTATTTTTAGAAGTGTCCTTTGATCTGGAAGTTAGTGTCCAGCCAACAATATTTAATCCATTTGGAATGCATCGGGGAACGAGCTGGCCAGATGTCAGCTTCCCAGTAGTGCCTACACAGAGGCAAAGTTTCATTTGTTAATAAACGTGAGTCTACCAGTTCCAGCACCTATTCAGACCAAACATCCCATCTGCTTCCCGGCCTTGGATCTTTCAGCTGATCAAGGCTTCTGGGCTTTGGCTTGTCTCTTTCTGCCTGTTATTTGTGCCCTTCAGAAGGTTCTACATTAAACCCAGTTCTGGGCTAACAAGTCATTTGGTTCTTTTCCATCATCATGGTCTTTTCCTCTCCCTGTGCTTCCACCCCTTTCTTCCCACTGTATTCCTACCCCTATCTTATGAACCGGTTGGTGTGAGTCCAAGTTCATCTGTAAGCATTTCTCATTTAAATAATAGGAATTTAGAACTGTGAAGTGGAGAGAAGAAGTCTTTCCTTACGACCGCTCCATCCCAGCAGACTCTCCCGAGGGGCCACATGACCACATTCTGACCACGTCCACACGGTCTCTAACAGTTTCGGATCCTTTTCTCATCAAAGTGAAGACCTCTGGGCTCATGGGGAGCTTTATGCTCAATCCAACCAGTACAATTCTGCCACACACCTGCTGGGAGTGAAACCGGGAAGCATACAGTGTAGAAGGAATTTTCCACCACCCACTTCTAACTGAAATAAGATGTGCTTAATCAAAAGACTAAAATACTGTGATTAATAGGCATTACTGCTCTCATGATGCTTCCCCAAAGGAAATGACCTACCTGGACTTTGCTGAAGCAAGAGTTCATGCCAAGTTCTCATTTTTAATTTATTAGACAAATCAAAGCTCCAGTGGGGGGGGGGGGTAACATAATTTATCCAAAGTCTAAAAGGTTTCCAATTTTCCACCATATGAATCTAGAAATGACCTCACTCTCTGTGTCACTAAATCAAATAATTATCATAAGGACACTCACTTACATAGCAAGTGCATACTCTTACTGCATGCCAGATATATTCCAAGCAGTTTGGCTGTATGAAAATCCCATCAGGCAGGTATTGCCATCCCATGTTGTAGGTTAGCACTGAGACACAGAGCAGATGAATGACTTTTCTGATGACCCAGCTATTGAGTTGAAACCAGATTCAAACTCAGTCTGTCTTAATTATTCAACCAGCTTGCAATACTTGCTAGACTGTGCGATATGGCACTGCCTCTCCAATACTGGATTCTCATTAAGTTCCCAATTACATATGCATAAACAAAAGGACCTGATTGCCAGTTATCTAGGAGCAAGGATAATAAATCATTCATACAAAGGCCAAATGCGGCCAATAGATGTACATATTTTCTTTGGTCAATACAATTCTTTAAAATAATTTAAAATTGAACATATATTGGATCAAGTATTCCTCTGTAATTGGCCAGTGTCTCTACCACCTTAAAACACTACCCACCTAGCCTTATGGGCATCTTTCATTTTAGTGTAGATAGCTCGTGCAGCGTTACATGGCATGTACTTACAGGCATGTAAACTCGGGCTGACATTGAAAAACTGTTCTGAAGCTAATGATGCTTATCTGTTGAGCATTATTCAAAACTGAAAGTCAAACCTACATAATTATTGGCTTCAGCTCCTGGCTAAGCAAATGATGTGAGGCCCACAAAGATGTCATTCAGTTTCTCTGTGTATCATTTTCATTATTTTCAAAACAAAAGAAATTTTATCTATAAACTTTCTTGGTATTTTAGGGAATAGATAACTAGAAGGAGAGTTGCCCCTTTTAAGTAGTGACTATGTCATGTCTACTGCCACAGATCCACTCATCTAGGGCAGAAGAACAAAGACATCCAGCCATCATACGGTTTAGGAAAACTGTCGCCCAATCATTGATTCCCTACAAAGCAGAGACATCAGATGCATTGTTCATGTTGAATTTGGACTGACCCTTAACGTGTGTGCAGATCAGGATGGATGAAATAAGAGGAAAAGTTATCCTAAGAGTTAAGGAAGAGTTATACTTAGAGTTTGGGCAAACTAACTATTAGTTAGTTCAATTAATATTCCTTACAGAACTGTCTTAAAACCAAGATCTGACTTTTGTTTTGTGGCCAGGTTCTAGACATAACAACTGTGTCCTAATGATTTCTTTACAGGGGGAAGAGACACTGCAGGTCTTGGTGGCAAAGGAGGTCCTTATCGCTTGGATGCAGGCCACCCAGTGTATCAAGTCTCTGAGGTTGAGAAAGATGCAGTTCCTGAGAGTGTCAAGAGGGCTGCAAGAGAGATGGCCCAGAGAGCATTTCAGCAGAGGTGAGTGTGCCCTGGACATCTAGGGCGGTGCAGGTGAGTAGTACACACACACACAAAGCTTTAAAGCCGCAAGGACTGTGTCCTAGGATGATACTGAGAAAGGCAAAATCTCTGAGCTAACATGAGACAGGGCCTGTACTCATTTAGGGCTTGGAGATGAGAGCCTTGTCAGCAGGTTGAGACTAGAAATTCAAGCCAAGAGAACCTATAGGTTTCAGATGTGCCATGGCTGCTTCAGGCTACCTTGATTAGCCCCCCACTAGAAAGGAAGAATCCCCAGGGTGTTTTACTAGAAGTTCACATGTGCTTTTCAGCAAAAAGTGAAAAAATCCCAAAGCAGCAGGGAACACCCTTTCACACTAAGGAGCGCAGGAGGAATAGAGAGCAGATTTGCATTTCTGTGCTCAGGGGAAGGAGCCGAGGCAGCCAGACAAAAGCATGTTGAAGGGTATGTGAGTTATGAAATTCCTCCCACGTAGAACATCTGGTATGTTATTACATGCCGTGCTTTCACATCCTACAAGTAAACAGCAGAGAACAATAGAGACAAAAATGCAGGTCCAGCTCAGGAAAGCCTGCAAGCCTCTCACCCGTGTGGTACAGCAGGTAAACTTCACATGTCTGGTCAGGGTTGCCCTTAGCCTCATCAGTGACTTCCCTAGAACCTTGGGCAGCTGCTCTGTCCTCACTGTGCCATGCTGCATCCGTGGAAATGGGGACCCTCCCCCAAGAGGTTGTGAGAATGGAAAACTTTTTACGGATCAAAGTATTCATTTCTTAAAAGATGAGGAGGAAAGTATTGTCATAACAAGTCTTATTAAAATTAAAATATTGCTAGACATCTCATAAGAAAGATAAAGCTTCCTTTGAGAAAAAACAATAGGAATTAGGCATGCATGCGTCATTCTCCTCTTCAATCAGTGAAGGGCTGTTACTGCCACACCCCAGCCCTCAAAAGTAATTATCCAGTCTGAATTTGCCTGTGTAGCCGGACAGAGTGCCCTAGCACATGAGTGTTCACAAGAGGCGAGAAGCCTTCATGGTGGCTCTTAGCCATGTGAAGCTAAGAATATTAGTCTTGCCGGGCAGTGGTGGTGCATGCCTTTAATCCCAGGTGGATTTCTAAGTTCAAGGCCAGACTGGTCTACAGAGTGAGTTCCAGGACAGCCAGGGCTACACAGAGAAACCCTGTCTTGAAAAACAAACAAGCAAACAAACAACCCAACAAAAAAAGAATGTTAGTCTTCTCTGATTGCCACTAGAAAAAAGGCCTATCAGGACACTATTAAGAACCTACAGGGAAAGGGTCCAAGGGTCACCTGTGATCCTAAGACAACTGAATGTACTGATTATAGGAGAGGGGACCATCCCTGTCCCTTCAGACCTGCCCGTGAGGTGGTGACAGGGAGGATGCAGGCTATGAGAAGGAAGAAATGAAACAAGCAGAGATCCTGGGAAAGAAGGCACAGCAAAACAAGAGCAAACGCTACCTTAGAAATGGCCTTGCGACCCATTGGACGAGTGTCTACTTAGTACTGCCAAAAATTTGTCTTTAACTTTTTATGATGGAGCTTTTTAAGCCCAACGGTAAATAAAGAGAAACATAGGGTGAACCCTGTGGACCCTGCCCCCATACCATTCTTTCTCCACTTTGGATTGTTTAGAGCTAATCCAAGATATTATCTTGTCATAAATATTGCAGGCTGTGTCTCTACACACAAGAACGAAATAAGACAGAAATCCCACAAACCCACTGATACACACATTCATTTTATGGTAATAATTCTTTACTATCATCTTGATTACACAATGAGTCATATGCACAGTGAGGTCAGGTCCGGATGCTTTTCTAGCATCCTGTATCTTGTCTCCAACACTGACCACTCTCTCCCATCTTATCACTTGTGGGAGGGATTGCTTCTCCCCTCCTCTGTAAGTTCCGTGAGGAGAGAGTCTGGAGAGGGTAAACACGCACAGAGAATGAGGAACACGCATGTGTGTGCAGGTGCCAGCTCTCACCTGTCAGTTCTTGTCCTTGGTATCTCTGATGGACTGAGTAAGCAGTCCTCGCCATTAGTTAGAAGCCTGGTACAAAGGACCTCCTCACATCATTCACCACATCCAGTGAGCATTGATTTAAACCGGATATTATCCCTGTGCCTCAAGAATTGATCAATTGAAGCTGACTAACAGAGGGACACAAGCCTAAGACTCGTACATCACATCCAGAAATGTGTGACATCAGGTGAGTGGAGACAGGAAAGTGCTCGCACTCCCTCAAGCACACTTGGAAAAGCTGTCTGGTGGGCACCCACTGTGGAGACTGTACCCACTGCCGTTTGCATAACTAAGCAGCTCTGCACAGTAGACCTCAGCTTGTATTTGCTTTCCTCCTCATACTTGAATCCAAATTATAGTATTTAAGTCTAACCTATAGAAAAAGTAAAATAAAGACCAAGATTCGCAGACTCTTACATAATGATAAATATACCCTTTAAACAGGTACCGCCAACAGCATGCTGTTTGACCACATTGATTCCCAGGAGGCTTGTCTAACCCGGAGGTTAAAGATTCCTGCTTTATTCTTTCATTTCCTGCTTCAGTCTTCAATGTTCAGAACGTATTATCTACTGTGAGCATCCTCTGAGTATTCTAGTGAAGACTGACATAGCCCGAAATGTGATTCCCAGATTTCCTCATAATTAAATTAGCATGGCATGGTTAGGGGTTACGATGATCACCCCAGCGACAGCTATATAGCTAGAGCTACTTCTGATCTCTCCCAAGGCCACTCCACCCCACCTGGCTTACCAGCTGCCTGAGTCCTCTTGTCTGTGTGTATTCATTCCCTCTTCTGGTTCCTTTCCTCCTATGTGCTCCAAGGACAAGCTCTGTCCACACATTTCCCAATCGGTACTAATGTGAGTTCTTTGAGAAAGCATATCTTGACTACCTAGACATGAGGTGGTTCGTGGAATATCCTACAGTGTTCATTGCGCCCTGCTTCCATTCCCTAAAACTGCGGATATAACCTAACCTAATGAAACTTACAGAGAGCACAGACTGTGAAAACTAAACAGAAGCAGTGTTAGGAGATGAAGTCTCATGCACAAATTGCTTTTTGTTCTTTAGACCGGAGAGTTAATAGGATTAGAAGGGCATCTTGGCATGTCACCTTGAGGAGGCGGCATTGGATATTATAGTGGCCTTGTCTGTGTTTACCTTTTGATAGCCAGTGCTTTCAAAGTATTATATAACAGCATGTGTTGAGTGTCACTGTGTATCAGACACCATTCTGAGTATTGAAGACTCAAAAAGTAAGATGCGGGCTTATTACATACGTACATGAGTCCTGGACTTCCACCATTCTGATTGTGTTCTTCCTAGTGCGTTGTCTGAGAGTGGAGAATAGAAACCATTCATTCTCCCTCATCCAAGGGAGCGTAAATATACTTTATATATAATTTCAGCTATGCATACAGGTTCTTTGCCTACACACACAAAACACTAAGACAATTGTGTCATGTATGCTTAGGCTTTTGAGAGATGCATTCCATATTTCTTGTCCTGGTATCATTACCTTTAATATTTACAAATATGCACAGGAATGTATGCTAAATTAGTGCACTGTGGCTATCACACTAGAAAACCCAAGGCCATTCACTTACAAAAAAGACCCCCTTGCTTAGGATTAGCTTTAGCTGGCTGTGTTCTGCTTTGATTTTAAATTAAGCATCTGTGAGGCCAAAAGGCATCGGGTCCCTTGTAGCCACCTGGTAGGACTGTTTGCAGGAGAGATGTCATCATATATGATGTACAGTTGGGGCTTTCCCTTTGTCCTGGGGGACAGTTTGTTCATCAATTAGCAGTGGACTTCGAACGCTACCCTCCTTTGAATCTAGAGGTATGACTGGTGACATTGTTTCTTGCTTTTTCTCCTCAAAGTTAGTACAAATCACCAAGGAGTTGTTAGAGAGCCTGTCAATGTGTAAGCAAGTGTAACAGGCTCACATGAACATGACATAAGCTGGTGTCGTCTTACCCCTCTGGTTTCAGGCTAAAGGAGATCCAGATGAGCGAGTACGATGCAGCAACCTATGAGCGGTTTTCCGGTGCTGTCCAGCGGCAGGTGCATGCCCTCCGAGTCATCCTGGATAATCTACAGGTAACCTTTCTCTGTGGGCAAAACGAGGATTTGGGGAAAATCTGGACTTACACCAAAAACTGCTGGAGAAATTATCTGAGCACTAATCAGCCAACCAGAAAGAGTCATTTCAAGGCTGACACAAGTTCATGACAAAGCTGTGAACTCAACCCTATGATTTTCTTAGTGAAGTTCTCCAAGGGAAAATATCTGACCTCACCTTTTTCTTCCTGTCCAGGAAGCAGTAATTTTACCAGTGATCCTCCCAGACAGTGACTTCCTGACTCCCTTCAGGGAAGATCTGTGTATATCTCACCTCTCCTGGAAGCTCACAAATAGAACTAACTCTCTCTCTCTCTCTCTCTCTCTCTCTCTCTCTCTCTCTCTCTCTCTCTCTCTCCCCCTGTAAATCATTACTGCCAGTGAAAAAGCAGGAGGACAGATTAGGTAGGCAGGGTGTGCTTTCTCTGCGTCCCCTGCCACCTCCTCTTTCTGCCCTTCTTTCTCCCTGTATCGCCCAGCTCTTGGCTGTTTAACAATGCTCTCAGTGCCTCAGACTGGTACAGCTTTTTAAAATACCAAGATACTTCAGTATTTCCTAAGTAGAGACTATAATTTCTGTCCAGTCTATTCCCTAAATGACACATGAAATCAGATTATTTTGTCCAAAGAGGCCAAATAATCATTTTAGTGAAGGGTGGGCTAGGGGTGAGGAGCCCTAGCCCGGCCTGAAGTCTTACATTCTTCCAGTGGAGTTCTTGGCTTTGGTTCCCTTCCATTCACTCTTTGTATCCCTTACAGTTCTTCCAAAGGACTGCTTATCATACCTTGTTAGATGTTAGAGTGTGGGATGCAGTTTTCACCTTCTGTTTTAACCCGAACTCGGAGACTTCGTGTTTATCATTATTATTTTTTTATGTATCTGTGTATCTGTATGAGTGAATGCCATGTGTATGTAATGTGCAGAGACCAGAAGAGGGCATTGGATTCCTTGGAGCCAGAATTTAGGCAGTTGTGTGTCACCTGATGTAGAAACAGAACTGTCTTATGGAAAAGCATCAAGAGTCTTAATGGCTGAGCCATCTCTCCAACCTAAGTCTTCTTGTTTAAAGATCTAAAGTTCACTGTCCAGAGGAAAGAACTCAAATGACTGACCAGATACCTAATTTCAAAGTCTAGCTGAGGTGGTCATCACAGTCTTCCCATGCCCATAGAATATGGTTATTTTGCCCCCATTTTATAAAGAAGGAAATTTAAGACTACACAGACAGTGTAGTTTCCTGGGTTGTGTGGCCAACAAAGCAGGTGTCTGAGCCCAAGCCAGACTCCTGTTATCTACCAGGTCCTTGTCACCTTCTTCAATCCTGTTGGTCCATCCCATGGGCAGTTCTCATTCATGACCATAATACATTTTGTACCAGTAGCCAGATGCCAACACAACATTTGCTGTGTTCCCTTACTGAATCTTTAAGCCATAGGGGAATTATTTTTTGGCGGGTTTTCTAATCCACAAATCATAGTCCTGAGGCTGCTTATCTTGGCCATAGCTACTGGCCAAGAATGGATGAGGCCTCATATAAACTATAAAACTGCAAATTGTGGCCAAAGCAAGAAGACTTTGATTTGGTTCCTTCCTGCATCTTCAGCTAATCCTGTGTGACTCTGAGTAACTAAAACCCTCCAGCTGTTTTGACATTGCTGTGTAATACCAGTAACCACGGTTATTTCCTCAGTGAGTGTGCAAAGTGTGGCCAGAAACTAGCAAGATGGTTTTCCAGAGCTCAGCTTTAGGCCCATGCCGATTTGATTCCATTCAGCATGGACTAATGTGTTTATAATATCCAATAGAAATGAAATTACTGGAAAATGTTATTAAAATTGAATACAAAATACAGCTGGGGGGGGATATGGTCAGGGACTTTGAGGCTCAGGCTTACCTCAGACATCTTCCCACCTCAGCCATCTTCCCACCTCTGCCTCCTCAGTCCTGAGATTATAGGCATGCACAACAACTCCTAGCTTCAGGCTCCTGTTTTCTCTTAGCTATAAGATATGAACATCACTCTGGACAGTGGTGGTGCACACCTGTAATCCCAGTACTCAGGAGGCAAAGACAGGTGGACCTCTGTGAGTTCAAAACCAGTGTGATCTACAAATTTCAGGACAACCAGGGCTGTTACACAGAGAAACCCTGTCTTAGAAACCAAACGAACAAAAAGATACAAACTCCAAATGTCTTTGTCCATTTGCTGTGCTGGTTTCTAAACGCTTTCTGTCCCTCTCTGTGACATCACTGACCAGTAACAATATCTGCAGACTAAAAGCAGTTTTTGAAGCCATCATCTAGACAGAAGAAACACCTGGAGAAAGGACTTACTTTGGCACCAGGATATATGGAGAAGAACAGAGCCCAGGATGACTCAGGCTCGGTGTCTGGGGTGTAGGCCTGGAGGCTGTAGACAGTAGGAGAAAACACTATAGAGAGCAAGACAGGCTGTATTGTGCCACCTTTGAGGAGCCAGGAAGGTACCTGGAAAAGAATGATGCTGTTCTGTCTTCAGAATGTGGCACAGCCATCTGGGAGAAGGACTCAAAGAGAAAGATAGAAGCCAGGAACAAAATCATGAAGTAAAATAGGGAAATTAGTGTGAAAATGGAAAAGATGAGACAAGCTCTGGTTCAGAGGAAGGACAGGAGGACAGTGCCTGAAAGACAGGAGTAGGGGACATGGGAGGAAAGACTTGTGAAGGTAGCTGCTTCCCCTGGACACTGGTGTGTGTTCTCATTCCGGGACACCTGAACAATGATGCAGGCATGGCATTTAAAGGTTTTTATATGCAAGCCTGTGTTCAGGAACAGAGTTGGGCCAGCATGGAGCTGCATGTCCTCTGGATGTTTGCGTCTGTGGTTCTGTGGTTGCTTATTCTGGGGTAGCCCAGGCCAAGTGAGAGGAAAGGTGTCTTAGAGTTTTACTGCTGTGAACAGACACTGTGAACAAGGCAACCCTCATAAGGACAACATTTAATTGGGGCTGGCTTACAGGTCCAGAGGTTCAGTCCATTATCATCAAGGTGGGAGCATAGCAGCATCTAGGCAGGCATGGTGCAGGCGGAGCTGAGAGTTCTGTGTCTTCATTGGAAGGCTGCTAGGAGAACACTGGTTTCCAGGCAGCTAGGAGGAGGGTGTTATAGCCCTCCCCCACAGTGACACATCTACTCCAACAAGGTCACACCTGTGCCAACAAGGCCACACCTACTAATAGTTCCACTCTCTGGGCCAAGCATATTCAAACCACCACAGAAGGGGAAGATTAAAAAATGTCTGTGTTTCAGGGAAGCCAGCGATGAGCTCCTTCCCTTTTCTTAGCATATCTGTAACTCATCTGTGTGTACAGTGTCAGCCTTGTGTGCAAACCAGCCAGAGTTCTGATTTCCAGGCTATTGAACAGTGGCTATCTAACCAGGCTGTAGATCCATGGTTATCTGACCTGGTCCTTGCCAGGTGTGGTTAATCTTTATTGCCAACTTGACTGGTCCTCAAGTCAACTAAGAGGCAAGCCTCTGGGGACTCCTATGGTGGACTATCTTAATCGTGTGAACCAAGGTGGAAGACTCAACCACTGTGAGTGACACTGTTTCTGTCTGGGATCCTGAGCTAGATGAGCAGAAAAGCTGGCTAGGCAGCAGCAAGCAGTCATTTTTCTCTGGTGCTTGACTATGACTATGTGTAACCAGCTGCTCCAAGCTCCTACCAGTATGACCCCCTTGCTTTGGTGGGCTGTATCCTTGACCTGAGAGATGGAGCAAACCCTTTCTCCCATAAGGTACTTTAATCAGAGTATTTTACCACAGCAACAGGGGAAAAAAATGACACCGAGTAATGCTAAAGCAGTTGAAAAGTAAAAAGCTATTTTTACTATTTCACTAAAAAGTATATTGTAGAGCCTTTCTGTGCTGCCCAGAGACAGGTCCATATGGCAATGTTCTTCATTCCCATAGTAACTTAAAACGAAACTTACACAGTGTCTGTCTGGAATCCTTGATATTCTGCAATGAAGGTGGAAGATGTCCTCAAATTCCCGGCCAACGGAACCCTCTTAGGTGGCACCAACCGTGACTTTCAAATGGAGCAATATGTCTGCAAAAGGAAAAGTAATGGTATCTACATCATAAATCTGAAGAAGGACCCAGCTGAGGCCGTTGCTTTCAAACCTGGGCTCTGATTGCCATTGAGAACCCTGCTCATGTCAGCATCATCTCCTCCAGGAACACTGGCCAGCGAGCCATGCTGAAGTTCACTACTGCCCCTGGAGCCACTCCCATTGCTGGCTGCTTAGGGACCTTCACTAACAAGATCCAAGCAGCCTTCAGGGAGCCATGGTTTCTAGTGGTGACTGATTCCAGAGCTGACCACCATCCCTTCACAGAGGCATGTTATATCAACCTGCCCACCACTGCTTTGTGTAAGCAGACTCCTCTGCACCAGGTGGATGTTGCCAGTTCTTGGGACAACAAGGGAGCTCACTTAGTGGGTCTGACATGGTCGATGCTGGCCCAGGAAGTATTCCACACGTGACGCACTATCTCCCATGAAGACCTGTGGGAGGTTACATCTAATGTCTACAGAGACCTGGGGAGGTTGAGGAGGATCAGGTTGCTGCTGAGAAGGCTGTGACCAAGGAGGAATTTCAGGGCAAATGGACCATGCCAGCCAGAGATGGCAGAGTGGTCCCAGAGTGTGCAGGTACCTCTATGCCTATGCAGAAGCTCCCTACTGAAGACTGGGGTGCCCAGTCAGCCACTGAAGATGCTCAGCAGCTCCCACCAAGTGGGTTAGAGCCACCACTGAGAGGTCCTGAGCTTCTCTACAGATACCTGAGCAAAGGAGAAAGGTGGAAGGGCAATAAAGTTCCTAAAAGCTGAATAAGAGAAATGAGTTGTGGAGAGTGCTAACAACATGCAAGAAGCTTTGAAGAATTGCTACCAAGTATAATGTACTAGAACTTACACCAAAGTTAATTATAAAAACCTTCCTGAAAAATAGCATTGCTAGCATGCATGTAAAACCTAACTGGAGCTGGGAGAAGCACATCACTTAACCTCTGTTTTGCCCATGCCTAGCAACAGCATGGGAAGCACTGCAGCACTGGGGAGGAGGGAGAGTAGAAAGGCCTATACATGCAGTGGCTACAACAAGCAAGATGATAAAGAGGCCAGCCCAGCCCTGGGATGTGCTTGGCTTGAAGATTGGCAGTTTGAATGAGAATGGTTCCCATGGCTCATGTATTTCAATGCTTAATCCCCAGTTGGTGGAACTGTTTAGGAAGGATTAGGAGGTGTAGCCTTGTTAGAGGAGGTGTGTCACTGGGAATGGACTTTGTGGTTTCAAAAGCCTATGCCATTCCCCGTTAGCTTGCTCTCTGTCCCCTTGTGGATCAAGATGTAGGCTCTTGGCTTCTGCCCCCAGCACAATTGCCTGCCTGCCATGCTCCCCACCATGATGATCATGGACTCACCCTTTACAACTGTGAACTCCAAATTAATATTTTCTTTTATAAGTTGCCTTGGTCATGATGTTTTATCATGGCAAGAAAATAGGAACTAAGATCAGCAGAAACCAGACACTGGAAGTTGGCCATTGCAGTGGCTCTTCCAAACAGCATGAAGTGAAGCGGTGGAGACGCAGTTCTCCTGCAGAGAGTAGCCATGGCCTCAGGTCCTTTCTTATAGTTTCTAAGGTGATGGTATAGGCCTGAATCCAACCAACACCAGCTTAAATTCATTAAGGGTCCTGATAGTAATTAAGAGGAGAGAACATGCATGCAAGGTTGGCCAACTCTGTTCCTGAACAGCTACATCATTTGAGAACAAGAACACAAGCAAAAAAAATGCAACAGGACAGATGAAGGACTGCATGGAATGACAAACCTCCAAGTCACAGGAGTGGCAGCTGGGCCAGCATTCTCATTAGAAGGGTCTCCTTTATGAAATAAGACCGAAGATTTAAAGGGATCAAAGTAGAGCTAATACAAGAGTCAAATATAGTAAGGAAAGATAGAAAAAACAAACCCCAGTACCAGACTTAAGTCTGCTCAAGAAGCAGAACAGGCTCGATCCAGTCTTAAGTGCAGACCACAGAGAAAGTAGACAGAAGCGAACATTGAAGAACTAGCACTGGATAAAATTTAAAAACAAAAGCTCTGGAGAAGTGTCCAGGGAAAGGGTAAGAAAGTGCACTGAGCTGAAGAAGGCCTAGTGTGGGCCCTAAGAACATTACTGAGCACCTCAGTGCCATGCAGCATCGTGTCTCATGTCCTAGGGCTGGCAGAATACTTAGAGGAAATGTAAAATCTGCAACAAGGCACCCAGAAGTGGTATAGCTGGGTCTTCAGGCAGAGCTATTTTTGTTGCATTTACTTAGTGTGTGTGTGGGGGGGGGGGTCATGCATACAGTACCTGTGTGGTGGTCAGAGGACAACTTTCTGGAGTCAGTTCTCTCTTCTACCAAGTGGGTCCCAGGGATCGAACTCAAGTTTTCAGGCTTGATTGCAAGATTAGCCATCATGCCAGACCCAAAGTCCTATCCTTTTCTGGACATATTTTAGGGAAACAGTCTTTGTGCTAGTGAATGCTTTGGGGTGGCAGTCATTATAGGAAAAGGATGACAGCAGAAGAAAATTACGACCAAACTCTCAGAGCCTTGTGTGACTACCAAAGGTAACAATTACTATATTCTAACAGGAAAATAACTTCCCTAGCAAGGGCAGTAAGAATAACCCATGTCCAAGCAGGAACACTTTCATCATGTTTTAAAAGAATTGTCAGAATTCTTTTTATGAAAAATTCTTCATGCCGCTGCGTCTGTGTACCAAGCCTCCACGGAATCACGTGACTCTACAGCACTCCATCACTGAGCCACTTTATCCAAGGTCCATGGCACCTACAACTACTAATTAACTTCTTGTCCACTGTTCCAAGTTCTGGACCTAATTCTGTCAGAAATTGGACTTCACATAACTCCCACAGGAGTTAACAACCACTCTGTGGTCCTGAGGGGTGCCTCATAGCAAAGGGCTTTTTAATTTTTAAAAAATGTCTTAAATAAGGTGCCGCTGTAGCAGTCTTCACTATACTAATTTTTCTAAGGTTTTTAAAATTATGTATGGTTGTGGGTTTATGCATGTATGTGCAGTACCTGTGGAGGTCAGAAGTAGGCGTCAGATCCCTGGAGCTGGAGTTACGTTGTTGTGAGCACATGACGAATGTGCTAGAAACCAAACTTGAATCCTCTGTAAGAGCATTCGGTGCTCTAACCACTGAACCATCTCTCCAGCCCCGTATGGTAATGTATAAAGTAACAAACTAAAACATTGTAGTCACTTTATTACGGCAAGATTGCTACAGATTTGACGGTTCATTTGTTCTGATGCTGAATAATATTCCATTGCCAGAATATACCACAGTTTATCCATTTATATCTCCGTTGCCTCCAAGGTTTTGCCGTTATGCATAAAACATCATGTATAATTTTTTTTTTGTATAGATGCAAGTTTCTTACTTGCTGTGTAAATACCAAGGCTTGCAGTTGCTGGATTATAAGAGTGAGTTTTGTTTTTCAAGAAACTGCCAAACTGTCTTCACAAGTGGCTGTAACATCCCCACCAGCAGTGAGTGTTTGTTCGCTCAGCCCTTCCTCGCTCACCCACGCTTGGTGTTGTCAGCATCTTGGATCCTGGCCATTCCTAGGCATAGAATGATATCTCGTAGCTGTTTTAATCTAATGATGTAGAATGTTGGGCTTGTTTTCACATGTACAGTTGAGTAGGCACCACAGCAAAGAAGGTACACTGATACTAAGTTTTTGCCTTTAAAAATACTTATTCTTTGACAATCATGTATATAATGTATTTTGATCATACCCCCCCCATACACCTCCTTCTCAACAAGCTCCTTCCAGCTTTGTGTCTTGTCTTAGAGACCTACAGAGTTTCCTGAGGGTGCCTTATGAAAATGGCTGTGGGGCTATTGCTGGAGCGTGAGCAACTTGCCAGTGGCTATAGCACTGAAGGATAATGAAATACCCACAACCATTGGCTGCCAGAAGCTCCTCAGGATAGAGGTGGGATCACACGAGCCCTGCTCCCACCCACGAAGGGGTGTTGAAAGGCGCATCTTGTGTGTGTTTTCTGCAGATAGTGGTAGCTGCTATCAGTCTGTGTGTGTGATGACAGTGTCACTTCATTACACCTGTCCCATCCTTCACCTCAGACATTCATTCAGCTCTCCCTACCGTGCTTTGTCTTCCCTGAGCCTTAAACATGGAGATAGAAAAGTCCCATATATGGTGAGCGTTCACGGTGCCTCTGCATTAACTGCCACCACCAATAAGAAGCTCTCTGACCAAGGCTGAGAGCAGCACTAATCTGTGACTGTAAACATAAATATTAAGAATGTAATTTGACAGGGGGAGGGCATAGAGGGGGTTCTGGAAGAGAAACCGGTAAAGGGGATAACATTTGAAATGTAAATAAATATCCAGTTAAAAAAAAAGGATGTAATGTGACAATATGTCCATTTAGCAAAACAACAGTAACACGTTTTCCCACAGGTTTTGCCCATTTTTTAGCTTTTTAGAAACTTGGGTTTTAAGAGAATTTTATATGTTTGGAATATCATTCATTTATCAAAATTATATATGAATAATTCTATATTAATATAAATATGAAATAAAACCCTCAGATCACCAACATGAATATTTTAATTCTGGTGGGCAGTTGACTTACGTGTATATTCATGGCAAGAATTCCATGAGTGCACAGAAATAGGGCATCCTGGCACAAAGCTCTGACCATGTAAAGTCTTGGTAGGATATATAGTTAGCAGTGGTAGGAGGGTGGGCAAATATAAACTTCTAGCTTCCTTTCCCACTGGATCAGAGGTCAGACAATCTTCTCAGACCACGCTCCTGAACCAGGGATTGGGACTTGGCTTCTGCCATTCTGGTGACTGGTTAGTAATACCACAGTCTTCCTTGGAGGCCTGGCATTGCTGGTTATCACTGCCAATGCTGGGCATCACTGCCAAGGACTGACTCTCACATGATTCGCCACTAGGAAAATAAAGAAGTAAATGTAAACATAGCTGCAGTGGCTAGCTGTCATCAAAACGGTACAGAAGTTGAGTTCTTAAGCTGGGCCTAAGAAGAATGTGGGATTTGTCCTGGTATAAAATTGTATGCCCTGTTAGATAACAGATGCACCATTGTTAAACATTTATTCATTTATTTTCATAAATCAAAGGTGGTGACCCTGTTAGCTGCTACATGATCATGTTAGCCAGAAATGATTTCACTCCCCTACCACATCAAGTTCTTTTAGTGAATTTTTAATGCCTACCATAGCTATAGAAAACTAAATTTAAATCCCCTCCTGACACCATAAAGAAAATATAAAATCCTCAAATTCTAATTCTATTCTTCCCCATATTTTTATATTTCTGAGACAGAATATGTCTTAAAATCTGGTTTGTGTTCCCAAAGCTCCTTTAGCATAGATTCTAATGTAACTGTGGTCATGGCTCTCATAAGCATGTACCTTCCTTGGGATGTTAGTTTGTCTTAGTTAGGGTTTCTGTACTGTGATGAAATACCATAACCATGCAGAAGCAACATGCAGAAGAAAAGGTTTGTCTGGCTTATACTTCTACATCATTGTTAGGACAGGAACTCATACAGGGCAGGAACCTGGAGGCAGGAACTGATGCTGAGGCCATGGAGGGATGTTGTGTACTGGTGTCCTTCCCATGGCTTGCTCAGCCTGCCTTCTTACCAGCCCAGGGATGGCACCGCCCACAATGGGCTGGCCCTCCCCAGTCAGTCACTGAGAAGATGGCCTGTAGACTGTCTACAGCCTCCTCTTACAGAAGCATTTGTTTAGGCCTCTTCCTCTCAGATGGCTTTAGCTTGGGTCAAGCTGACATAAGACTCTCCAGCTTAGAGTTCTTTATCTTTTACCTGTCTTCTTGGGCTACCTGGCGTAGTTGTAAGTTACCGTGGCAAAGCGTGCTGTGGAAGTAACTTCCAAAAAATGCAGATGCTTTCCAGATGTAGAAACTCAGAGAGCCATGTGTGGCACAGACTGCTCCCATCCTCCCCAGCTGTTTCAGTTTGCACATGAAGTCACAGGAACTTGAGTAGCAAAATTCCCATCCAGAAGGGGGACCACTGACGATCACAGACTCTTGTCACCGTTAACAAGTTCAAGCTGATTATTTTGTTACTTAATAAATTTTCTGGGATCGCTGTGACAGAAAATCCATAAGAAATACGTCATCATTACATTTTCAGACATTGAACATTCCCTTGGGGTTCATTTGCATACTGTCTTCCTGTTCATATGTCCTCTGTGCGAGTTCTTTGTATTGTTCCATGTGTTAAAGCAATTACAACTGAGAAACCACCTCCAAAGGCCTTTCTTATAAACAGAGCAGAGACCATGTGACCACATTCTTGCAGAGACCTCACTTACTGATGGCATCCCAGTGTGTTTCCTGTTATTCATGCAAGAAAGTGTGTCAAAGCACTGTAGCAGTAAGTACATAAAGATTAATGTGCATCTGTTTGTGACATTGCAGGCTAAAGGCAAAGAAAGACAATGGCTAAGACACCAAGCTACTGGAGAACTAGACGATGCCAAGATCATTGATGGGCTGGCTGGAGAAAAGGCCATCTACAAACGTCGGGGCGATCTGGAACCCCAGGTAAATAATGGGGAACCCTGAGCCTCAGATCCACATAGTTCAGCCTTCTGTAGAGAGTTCCTGAGTTGTGTCAAAACACCATTGATCCAAAATATGCAAGTACAGAAAGAATTATGGAAGACAGATAATTTTTGTTTAAAAGTCTCATCAAGATATGGAACACATGCACAAAGTAGAATAATATTAAGACCAATCAATGCAAGAGCCAAGCATGGTGATGCATTCTTCCAATCCTGACACTCAAGAGTCAGAGAGATTGAGACCAGCCTGACCTACAAGGTGAGTTCCAGAACAGCCAAGGCTACTTAAAGACATCCTTTCTTAAAACATCAACAAACTCAGCACAAAGGTAGGTGAGCTTTAGGTAAATCTAGAAGAGTTAACAGCAGGGTTCAGGCTGTGACCTAAGGTTCAGCCAGGCAAAGCAAGGGAATAAATACTAAAACTGAAGATGCTGTTTTATAGAGAAGATAAGGGGAGCTCATGGTGCGATGGTCTTCAGTGGAAGGAGGGGAAGCCGACCTTCCCACCCTAGTCCAGCCACCTCAGAGAAGAAACCCAAACAAACCCCGACTGCCAGCCCTGCATCAGCCAGTAGCCAAGAGCTACCTATGTGGCCACCTCCAGGCCCACTCCCAGTTGCAGAGTGGGTACCCTGTGGGTGCGGGTGTGGGAATGGGAGGTGCTCTGCTGCATATGGATCCAGGAGGATTCTTCAGGTAAGAGAAACACAGCAATCTTACTGGTTTCCTCCTCGCCCGGAACTCTGACCATCGGTGTCCATCACATGCCTTCAGGTTTTAGAGAACGAGGCATTCCTCTTAAGTTATACTAATTGTAGTAAGTATTCACCAGACCGTGGCAACACGGCCAACTACTGACTCTTAATGGACTTTGGGGCTTTGTTGCCCTGAATAATCAAAACTGGTGAGTGGCCACTGGGAGCAGAGGCACAGTGAGCAGGGTGCCACACTCTGCAATGTTTACTCAGAGTGGAGCTGGTGGTAATTTGGGAGTTCTTATTTCTGTGTCATTGCCATGAGTCAACAGCTGCTTTCTCTACTGACTCACTGTGGTCAGCAAGTGTTTGGACACATCTGTGAGTTAGTCATGCACATATGTGTGCCATGCTGCTTCTAATCGGAGCACACTCAACACGTTTTAAAGGAATAAAATTTGCTTCCTGCTATTATTCTCTAAACATCCATGATATCTTAAATTGTCTTGTGTATACGTATGTATGTACGTATGTATGCATGTATGTATATGTACAGACACACACACACACATGATGGGGGGGACATGCATGCCACAGCAGGTGTATGGAGGTCTGAGGACAGCTTGCAGGAGTCAGTTCTCTTCCTCCATGAAGCCCTGGGAATGGAACTCAGGTTGTCAGGCTCCATGGCAAGTCCCTCACACCAGACCATCTCATGAGCCATCCTGCCAACCTCTACAGTGTTTTCTTGAAATTATTAGTTCTGCTCATCATTTTTCATGCATGTCAGCAAGTATATAATAGAATAATCTGGAATTTTTCTTATTTATTGTTACTGACAATTTTTTTTTTTCAAAAAAAAATTGTCAGTGACAATAAATTTTTTTTGAAAAAAAAAAAAATTGTGCATTGGCAGATTTGGGCCCCAGGCTGGTCTCTCACGAGTTCATATTTTAATCCATAATTTTTGCCAGATAGCAGCTCAGCACCACCTTAACTGCCAAGAGAAGAAAAAAGAAAACAGTTCACTAACTAGAAGAAAACCCAAAGGCTCTAAAGAGTCGAGACATTCTGAAAATGCTTAAGTTCTTGGCCAGACCCCCTCTCACATCACTGTGTTTTAGCAGTCTGGCATTTCTTCGGCCTAGGTGAAAAATGACCTCCAAGTGACTGCGTAAGAGAACAAATGAAGCTTCTCTCTCCATCGCCACACACCCTCCCCAGGGGGTGCTGATGCAAAAGAGGAAAGGACATGGGGTTTCTAGCCTTCAGGCTATTATTTCTAAAATGCATGGCTTTAAGTTAATGCATTAACCTCCAGACCACAGCTTACCTACTCCAGAGGAAGCTCCTTTCCATGTGCTCCTGACAGCCAGTCTGACATCTGCTTACTTAGGGTACAGTCATCATCACCTCCACCCTCTGGGACAGCCCTGTGCAGGCCTGAGCCTGGGCTAGAACCCAGCTGACCATGGTTTTCTGCCATTCCCTCCCCCAGCTGGGTAGCCCACAACAGAAGCCCAAGCGCCTGCGCCTGGTGGTAGATGTCTCTGGCAGTATGTACCGCTTCAACGGGGTGGACCACCGGCTGGAACGCTCAATGGAGGCCGTGTGCATGGTCATGGAAGCCTTCGAGAACTATGAGGAGAAATTCAAGGTATGGCAAGAGCTGGGCATCTAGAGCTTCACTGACCACTTAGGGTACATACTGGAAAGATGGATGTAGACTCCACCTAGGGAACCAGGCACTGTGCTCTCATCTGCAGGGAACATGGCCGCTGCTTCACCTGTTCTAATAGTAACATAATTGAAGGGCCCGGTAACCTCTAGTTCCCACAGAGAAAAGCACTGTAACATACAAGTTGTGTGATGTTAAACCACAGGGTTTCCTGGAAACACTGAAGCCTGTTCTCATTTTCCTGGGCATCCCCATCTAGTGCCTCTGAGCACTGACATCCCATCACAAGCTATGGTCTGCACACAGCATCCTCTGCTGTGATTCCCTTTCCCTGTGAACAGTGAGCAGACAATAATATACATCCACAGCTGACATGACAATTCACCCGAGAGGAAGCTGCCTTCTGTTCAAACCATTTCCAGCTTGTTATTGGGCAGATTGCTATCAAATCCCCCATCCCAGAGGTCTGAGGATAGGGAGGGAATTCCCATCCTACTGTGTTGCCAGCCAATAGGAGCCAACTCATCTGCTTGTGATTGTCCATAAAAAATACAGGCATCACAGCAGATAACCTGACCACCAAGACATGCCAGAGAGCGACATGGTGTGTACAGACTTTGTGAAGCACACACAGCCTAAGCATGCAAACTCTAGATTCTGTACTGGATAAAACAACCCTTGAGGAAAAGACAGTCTCAAATCCATTGCCATTTAAGCTGGCACCCTACCTATACCTGAAGACGGCACCCCATGCCATGGCTCTGTATTATGAAAAACAAGAGAAGAGTTGACTTCCCATTTCACTAAGGCTCCTTGTGATGGGTTCAGCCCTCTGGCTCTCCTGGGTTCCTGTATAAGTCCCTGGGAGAGTGGCCTTTCAGAGCTCAGTGGTGAGCAATGAGCAGCATCCAGCAGTGAGTACTGTGGGGCTGCAGGCTTTGCACAGTACAGGGGGTAAATCATATCACACACGGCTGAGCATGAGAAAGCTTTGCTTCCCTTCACAACAGGAACGCTATCCCCCGTGGAACAACGGAAGAGTCCTTCTTGGCTCTAGTGTAGTTGCCAGCAATCCCCGAGCCCCAATCAGAGACTTTCTCTGACAGGGTGAGGACAGGACACAGGAAATCTGGGTAGCTTCTGAGTAGCATTGTGGCTGACACTGCACTGCTTGTAACACACAGAACTTCCTCCTGTGGGAGCCAGAGCTGATGAGCCATTTAGAGCACACTCCTACTGGGCACACAAAGTAGCAGGCCGGCTCTGTTCTCTCTGCACTGAGGAGGCCAGTCAGCCTTTCCAGCTCTTGACCCTCCTGGGCCTCATATGTGATTGCATCTGGATTATTTTTTTTATAGAAAATGCTTAAACCATTTTGACCAGTGGGTGGCTAGACAGCCGTGGGTCAGCATAAATAACCACATCTCACCTAATGTTCAAAAGCATTTGGGTTTGAGCCTGCCCCAGCATCCTCATAAGCTCTTCCCAGGCCTTCCCTCCGCGCTCATGTATTGGAGACTGTCATATTGCCGCCACCCCTACCACACATCTTGAGAGTTGATTGGCTACAGGCCACCTAGTTTCTGCTAGGCTTCCCGGGCCCCCTCTGTAGAGGACAGAGGAGTGATGGGGCCATGGATTCCATAAGAGCATCTAATTAGGGTACATGCAGGTACATGGTTGCAAAGGCGCCCCTTGAGGGCACATGAGGAGAGGAGGAGGCACACACAATACACAGGAGGAAGAGTGGGACTGAGGCTCCGTCTCTCAGACTCCAGCTGCAGGCGTGCATTTTGGTCCCTTTTTAGAAATATTTGATATTCCTTAAATCATTGTTATTCCCAGCCACTTAGCTTGTCCAAACATTCAATTTCTTGTTTAATGAAAGAAGAATAAGGCCCAGCAATAACTACTGAGAGGCTGTAAGTTACTTGGAAAACATAAACTAATGAGTTCTGAGCAGGCAGATGACGGTTTGTGGAGTCGCCAGGGCGGCATCACTCAGTGTCTTTGGGGATTGGCAGTATGATCTAAAGCTCCCATCTGAGTTCCAGACAGTCCTTAATTCAGTCCTCCTGCAGTTAGCCCTGGGATCTGAAGGTATGGGCTCTGCAGCCTTCAGAAGGGCCTGCTGGTGAGGTGACCTGCACTGCCCGTCCCTCTTGGCATCTGCTTGTGTTGTGTTTGGCTAGGGCTGTGCTGCTTTCTGGGTCATTACAGTCTGGACCAGGAGGCTCACTTTCAGTCCTCACCATCACTTTTATCCCACATTAGCACAACCCATGCCAAACCACGGGGACCCTCAAGCATGAGAGTTACTGAGACTGAAACCTAATTTAGCAACGTGACATTTGCTAAGCCACTGGGAGTCTTTAAAGTACCTCAGAGTGTTCAGCCACCTGACTTCACATATTCCCAGAACAGCACAATTTACAGCCAGCCAGCATCAACTCCCCAAGCTGGAGACCAGCACCGTTCCTGCTGGTCACACAGCACTTAGGCAGGCTGCTAATGATTATGTGAACTGTGATTTCAGTCAGGAGCTTTACTTCATTCCTGTTTGTTCTTTTCTCCAAGCTCCTGGGAATCATCAATGTCATCTTAAAATAGACTTTCTTTTCAAAAGCTCTTGATGCCCTAACAATTTTTGGAAAAAAACAAAACAAAACAAAACTGTTTTTCCACTAAATATTCAAACAATGGTACCAGAAAATGGGTTTATTCTCTCACTCGGAAATTGGGCTTTGGAGAGACAATAATGTAAAATTATTTATTTTATTGTTTTATAAAGGTATGTAAGTCAGGCAAACAGTATGAAAGGAAGCCTGTGGGGTTAGGGCACCTCATTCCCCCAGCACTTCCCAAACAGCTCCACTTATGATGTGCAATGTGGCATAAAGTGGGCTTCATACAGCTAATTGCACTGCTGAGAAAGAGTTGGGGTAAAGAGTGTGCCAAACACCATGACCGAAAGCTTTAATGTGGCTTACATTTCCCAGTCACTATCCACGAAGGGAAGTCAGGGCAGACACCATGGAGGAATGCTGCTCACTGGCCTAGGCTCAGCTTTCCTGCACAGCCCAGGTCCACCTGTCTAGGTGCAGAGCCATCTTCAGTGGGCAGGCTCCTCCCTTCTCAGTCAGGACAGTCTGTCAGACATGACCCCAGAACCAGAGGCCTGATGTAGGCAGAGGCGCTCTCTCCCTAGGTTAATGATGAACTCTAACTAGACCCCTTAGCCTACGCAGGGGCCTAGGTTCTGTCCTCAATACTTCAGACAATGAAGATGGAAAAGAACCATACTAAATTCTTGCTTCCCACCAATTCCGAGGACTTTCCCTCTGTAGATGGTGTTGTGGGTCCTCACTTCACATGTATGAAACATGCTCCCCTCAACAGATAAAGACGAGACACACTACCCGTGTGCACCTCAAAGGATGAGAAGCCTTCTTGTCGTTCCATTAAACTGTCATAGAACCTTGGGTCTGGGCGTTATTTTCCCCAACCTCTTTCTACAGATGAGAAAGCCAAGGTTCAAAGAGGTTAAATACTTAACCCAAAGTCACACTGCTAAGTGTGAAATGCCAGGGCTTCTGACCCCCCCACTCCTGTTGGGGATCTTTCTTACTTGTTCTGTCCTATTGCTTGGTTTTACATATGCCCAAACTTATGACAAATCAGTATTTTCGAAAATCCGTTCAAAAGTAAAACCATTTTGTTATCATCTCTTACTCTTACTATGCTGCCACACAAAGGTGGTGTGCTAGGCACATCTTCTTTGAAGGTCTTAGTCAGGAAGACTGTTACTTCCCAGAAGGCTAGAGAAAGCTGTGACTCACAGAGACATGCTTGGCTGAGTGTCTGTAATTACTCTTTCCCCAACGCCTTAAGAATGTTCTTTGGGTTTAAATATGGAGACCAGTCATCCTTAGGCTTAGGCTCTGAATATATTTGTACTATTACCCAGAGATAGGACTCCCAAAACACTGTACAGAGTTTGCTGAGACCGTCAGAATTGTCTCAGCAACTGATATAGAAAAATTAGCCATGAAAACAAAAACACTTAAGAATAGATGTAGGACTAGCTTGAGGAGTCAGTATTTCTCTGAAGTAACTTGAATTAATAGATGAATTTAGAGCCAACACTAAATCTCTGTCTTAGGAAGGCTGACAGCCCCTCCCTCCCAGCTTCAGTGTTAGCACCGATAGCAGAGCTGGTTCAGAGACTCTAAGATGAGCCTTATGAAGATGCTGGGTATGGAGAGCAAAGCAAGTACTGACCATCTTCATCACTAAATGGACTGTGCTATCTACCTGCCCCCTCCATGACCCTGGGAAGTAGTCAGACAGATATCCCTCTTTGCCAGAGAGGAGAAGTGATTGACAAGCAGGTACCATTAGAGGCCATCTAAACTATTATCACTCGCAAGGCAGGAAGGGGTTTGAAAGGTTAAGCACCTTGCTCTAAATCAAAAAGCTTTTGATGTCCAAGCCTTGTCACACCTTGACTTTGAGAACACTCTTCTCTTTACATTGACTCCATATTAGGAAGCAGGGCTAACCGGATGTGTTAGCATAATAACTCACACACCCCAGGGCTCTGGAGGTGCCTCCCTTGACCTATTCAACCACTCATTCACTAACTCCTTGCTGGTCATAGTATTGCCATTTTAGAACATAGAATTCACATGTCAGTATTCACAACAGCCTCAGATATTACCACATACCAACTTATAATCAGAAGCCTAATAAGGCATAGCCTATACCCAAACCAGTACCAGATGATCCTCCCTAATAGCAGTTCAGGTCTCAGTCATAGTCAGAAATGTGCCAACAGTTCTGTGTTGTGCCGAGTTTCCTTTGCACACTGCTTTAAATTCCTGCTGGATGGTAAATTTCCCTCTTGATTGAGACTCTGGGTTGTTTTTGTTATACCTCTCTCTAAAGGAATGAGGTTTTCAAAACAAATTCAGCATAAGTGGGGTCTAAACAAATTGTAAAGCAAAGAAGCATTAGAGAGGCCTCTCTGTTTGAGGGTTCCAGAATAGCTGTCATTTAATATTTATGCTGAAAGCTTAAGTATAAAACTCCACAAAGATTCCCAGGACACCTCGTAAGCCTGGATGCCGGGTGGTTGGTAGGGACAAGAAGGCTCTTGTTTATAATAATTTGATCCTGCCTTCAAAGGTCCTTAAAATGTAAAATTTTCAAAGTAGGAGATAAGAACATGTTTAACCTGGCAATTCGTAACCAGGTTTATAGTTTTCAACGTTGTCAACATCCTGTGTAGACCTCTGGCTATGTCCTTGTCCTGGGGATGAGTGCTTGGTTTTCCCTTCCGCCCTCCTCCACTCACTGTGGGCACATCCACAGTGGAGTTCATCTTTCCTAGACAGCCCTGCCCACTTCCTGTTTTAGGGGGGGCACTTTCACCAGGAATATTTCTACTTCCCATTTCAGACGTGGCAGCCTCAATTATGTTATATTGTATTTGTGATCTGGCTTAGGAAATAGTGTTCTGGTTTTTGGATTGTAAAAGAATGTAGCCCACACACAAAAGGCAAGCTGCTTTCTCCCCCAAGTTGATTGCAAGCTCTCTGAGAGCATCTGTCTCCACAGTAAACATGCACAGAAACCAGTGTGGGGTATGCAGGAGGGGTTGGAGAAGGGCTGTTAGTCGATACAGGTTGACAGATATCCCAAATGGTCCCTGAAGTCTTCATCCCCACTATTTCCCTTGCAGATACCTCAGTTTCCCCAATGTCCCAGCCTTTGAGTAACTACAAAATGTCTCTAATAGAGGTGGGAGGGTTCAAAGAGACTGACTCTCGCAGATAATTTACCTCCGGCTGCTTTTCGGATTTTGTAGTGGGGCACCTGACTCCAACACTGGGCTCCTCTCAGCAGTTAGTACTTCGGTGCCCAGGAGACAGAGAGTTAAAAAGTGCTCCTAAATGGAAAGCTACATGCCATATATTAATAAGTGGAAAAGCAGATTGTTCAGTCACATGGTCAGTATCAGCCAAAGTTATGCTGATGCAGGTGTTGCGTGCATGTGACTCTGCAGCTTGACATGTCTGTCTTAAGGAACTAAGCTTCTATCAGAGTAGCTTCAGAGCTTATCTTGAACACAATTGTGGGTAATTCTTGCCTTTTCTATACTTACATTTCTTTGAGTATGTTTTACTTTTAGAAGCAGAAGAAAACTAGAAATAGTTGTTCTCTGGGGAAAGGTCTGCTTTGGGCTGAGCCTGTTGGTAGAACTGAGTTGCTTGGAATGGTGAAAGGTCCCTAATTCCCTGCTGGCTCTCAGCTTTTGGGGGCCACTGACACCTGTGTCCGTGACCTCCTCCATCTGTGTCATAGTTAGCTCCGTCATGTCAGATCTCTCTACTGCTTCAAATCTACCTTCCCCTTCTATCAGCAGCCAGGGTAGAGCCTTTAAAAGGAGCTCTGTGATTAGATTAGGCCCACTAGACAACTTCTCTTTTGATTACCTCACAGTTAAGGAAACCTAATTACATCAGCAGAATCCTTTGTCATGGAAGCTAATGTAATCAGATGTGATATTCCATTACGTTTACCAGACCTGACCACAGTCATGGGGAGAGGGTAGAGAGCATGTATGAGGCAGCTGGAATGCCGAGAGCCCCTTTGAAGTCTGCCCAACACCATGATGTGCTTCGTACAAAGTCTCCCTTCAAATGGACACATGGAATTTGGGACAGCCACCAAAGTCCTTCACATTTTCCACCTCTTTCTAGGGAGCAGAGATCTTAAAGGAAAGTGGACCCAAACAGAATGAATCCAAAAATCATTTGCCTTTGTTGATAGCACACATCCGCCTTTCTTGTCTTTCTGCATTCTCTTATGGCCAAATATTGATCAACTTGGAACAGTCCAGAGTTGGGGATCTATAGGACCAATGACTGTTCTGTTACTCACTGACTTCCTAACTCTCTTGCATGTAGTATGACATCGCTGGACATTCGGGAGATGGCTACAACATTAAGCTTGTTCCAGTTAACAAAATCCCCAAGAACAATAAGCAGAGACTAGAAATTCTGAAGGTAAATACATCGTTCCTTTTACATTGTGAGAATTTCTGTCAGAATAGATAAAAACTAGGATTTGCTGAAGAAGCAACAGATATCTCAAGCAGCAAACAGAAACCACCTTTCTTGCTTAAAACCCTGTTTCCACTATCTAAAGTTAAATGTTCTCTATATGTTCTCAGAGTACTCAGTGGTTTATCAGGATTCCATAGTCACACAGTGAGATCAGAATTCCATAGTCACACAAGCTCAGTGCGTGAAAGGGGAAAAATGGCCCCTCTGGGCACTCTGTATTTTAAATTATATATTTCTGCTGGTAATTTTGAGTGATAAAGTCAGTCTCACATACTTAACCCTGCAGTAGACACCATTATCTTAAGACAGATTTCCTCCTTTGCCACCAAGTACAGTGTTCGGCATCGGATTAACTTGTTCACTGGAAATTCAGCCCATCCCTTATTATTCTCCTACATGGTGCCCCTCTTCTAGATGATACCAATTGCATATTCCCTTGCTTTATGTCCATTGTGAACCTTTGGGAGCATTGCCTGTTTCTGAGGAAAGTCAATCCCATACAACTATCCCTGTGCCCTGTTGTCTCTCATAACCAAAAGGCAGGCAGGCTGTCGATAGAAAACCACGTGTGTTGACGAGGAGGTGCTCACGTGTGGCTTCTGTGCCCAACTCTTACCTCCAGACAATGCATGCCCACTCTCAGTTCTGCATGAGTGGGGACCACACACTGGAGGGGACGAAACATGCCATCAAGGACATTACCACAGAAGAAGCTGATGAGTACTTTGTCATCATCTTAAGTGATGCCAATCTGTCCCGATATGGAATAAACCCAGCCCGCTTTGCCCAGATCCTGACCAGCGATCCTCAAGTAAATGCCTTTGCCATCTTTATCGGTTCTCTGGGGGACCAGGCAGCCAGGTGAGTATTGCTGCAGCAGAGAGCAGATATAATAAATGACTGACATGTGCTGTTTCTCGAACCTCATCCTGAGGGGCTGGGGAGGGCAGGTGAAACGGTCTAGAGTGTTTACCCTCGGGCAGCTAATGGCATACTTGGGCTACACAATGCCCTGGCTTGTTTGGGCAAGCAATCATCGTTTTTAGGGAACATAATGCTCTAAGGTTTTTCAGACAAGAATTTATAATTTTAATTGTTAAGTAATTATCAAATTGATTTTCCCACTAATAGGTTAGACAATATTTTATAGATTAAGTACTTTAGAAAGACCCCTCAAGCCCAATCTCATCAGGTTATTTCAAATCGTACCCAAAATAGTAAAATATAGCTCAGTGGCGTGATAGCTCAGTGGTAGGACACTTGCCTAGCATGCATGATGCTCCAGGTTCAATTCCAAATATTGCCAAAAATAAAAAATTAAGGAAACCAACAATAGTAAATTCCCTAGCATAACAGAAAGTGTACTCATGTGTGTAGTGTGTGTAAACAGACATCATCTCAGGCACTGCTCTGTCACTGTGAAGACACTATGACCAAAGCAACTCTTATATTTACAAAAAAAGCATTTACTTGGTGGTCTGTGCACAGTGTCAGTGGTTAATCTGTGATTGTCATGGTAGGAAGCAGACAGGTGTGGCACTGGAGCAGCAGTAGAGAGCTTTACATCATGGTCTCCTGGCTGCCAGCAGAGAGACACACTAGGTCTGGCATGGAATTTTGAAACTTCAAAGCCCACTCCCAGTGGCACACTTCCTCCAACAAGGCCACACCCCTAATCCTTCCCACCAACTGAGGACCAAGCTCAATATATGAGCCTATGGGGCCATCCTCATTCAAACTGCCACAGACATATAGAAACTTACATATGCATATGCATACAGACATACATACATATATACATATAGAGAGATATCCCCATAAGCAAACTTCAATAACTAACCTGAGTATATATTTAGGCATTTGTGTATGTATGTGTGAGTGTGTATATATATACACACACACATAGATATATACATGCCTACATATAGATGTGTGTGTATATATCTCACTGGAGAGACATGTAGGTGGAAACACCTTGGACACAAAGGAAGACTATCTGTATGTAAGTGTGTATAGAATGTTATATACTATAGTTATCATACTGCATGCTAACTATAGAAATTTAGAGCCAGACAATAAGCACCTCTGGGATTACCCAAAAGGAGAAGCCAGGAAACACCTTCCGTAACTTAAATACACTAACAGAAAGCATTCACAGTTTTTCTCTGCCTAAAATACTCATAAAAGGCAGAAAACATGACCGAAACTCTATCTCAGGAAAAAAAAAAAATCCTGTCTTATAAATGGAGGGCCTGGCTTTGCTTCTGCTCTTCTGCATTCCGGGCTCTGTGGTACAGACTCCCATAAACCAGTGGTTTCAGCCCCATGGGTGCTGCAGCTTCCAGTGAGCTGGAAAGCAGCCTTGGCACCATGAACTTGGGCTCACTTAGTGCAGCCGACTGCACACCCCCTCCCCCGTGTGTGTTAGCACATCACATTTTCTGGAACCTTCTTGTCCTCAAAGCCTCTTCTGTGCACATCTCCCCAGCACCAGAGCTCAGCGGCGGCAAGCCCAGTGAATGCTGGCTGAGCTGAAGTGGGCTTTTTTTTTTCTTTCTTTCTTTCTAGTGAACAGATCCTGTTGGAATACTTAAGAAAGCACAATAATACCCTTGTGGTTTCCTGGGGAAATGGTCCAACATTTGCTGGCAAAAGGCATGGTACAGACTTAGCTGGTCTGCCCCGAACACCAAATACACGATACTGCATGGAGTGCCTGACTTTTATTAAATGTCATTCCAAAAACCAAAACTTTGTTGGCACAATGAAAGGCAGCCTTCTTTTCAATACATCTGTGTCTTGCCATCTTATGCTGTCAAAGATGGCCTTTTGTTCCAAATGATAAATTGACTTTTTAAAAAAATTGCCATAAGGCTGTTCAACCTCGGTTCGTCAAGCAGCAGTTGGATAGTGCAGATTTCATTTCATAGCATGTGGCAAGGAGGAACCAGAGACCCACTTGGGGACTTGGCTATGTAGCATGTTGCAGGACTGTGTTCTAAGAAAGGAAAGGCCAGATGCAGGTGAGCTAATTCCAGATGGCCCTCGGGCACTGTCCTGTCAAGGGACTAGAACATCTCAGGGGAGGACAGAACTTGAAATCCACTTGCTTTTCTCACTGAGAAGCTCCCGCTTTCCCTGCCTTGCTCTGATGCTTTCCCTGCCTCACATTGCCTAGAGACAGACAGTTCAGTGCAGGTAAGGCATGAGAAAGTGAGAACACCCTTTCCCAGGGACCCATTTGGATGCTGTGGTGGCCAGGAAGGGGCTGGAATGGAGCCTTGATTTGCAATGGTGATTTCCCTCCCTTCCCTTCCCTCTGACAGGCTTCAGAGAACTCTGCCAGCTGGCCGGTCCTTCATTGCTATGGACACCAAGAAGATCCCTCAGATTTTACAACAGATCTTCACCTCCACCATGCTGTCCACTATCTAAGAGGCAGCCTTCACCATCCCAGGATTAGATGCAAATAGGAGCAGAGAGAATTCTGAAAAGACAGTGACCAAGCCAACCGGTGCCGTGGTGGGACGATGCTGTCCAGCAGTGAGCAGACTTGTGGATGGAAATGTACTCTGGATGGGTTGCAGGTCTGCACAGGAAATGGGTTGACCTGCATTTCTTAAAAGGTCAGGGTTGAAGGATGTAGGAGCAGAACTGGAAGGCTTGGCTGAGTTCTAAACCCAAAGGATAAAAATGACCCACTGTTGCCTTAATCTTAATACGTCACCTGCTGCCAGATGCCATGCGGAGCCTTCAAGCCCATAGTCCGACCCTGAGGGACAAGTCTGCAGACACTCCCAACATGTTCCTGTCTACAGTTATTTCTGCTTTCTCTCCGGTGTGTATTGCCCAGCAAATAACAATTTTACAGCATTTAATCTTAACTGGAAAGTATTCGGACAGCAGTACTTTATAAGGCATTGGATCCTCTCAGTAATTCCATTCTCTTGACAGAAAGGAACTAAACAATCCTTTGGGTGCTTGCTGTCCCTCGTGACCTTTATTCGAGATGCTACCTGAGATGAAGGATAAAGATATCCCGCCTCAGGTTCCCTGTGTCAATCCTTCCATTCTCCAGAGATCCACAGTGGGGAAGAGTATACTTTGCCATTCAAATGACAACGCTGAAAGTAGCAAATGCTTATGTCTGACAAATTACCAAGTCCAAAGCACCGTTTGACTGGGTGTTGACTGGAGATTTGTTTCAATTTAACTAAAGAAAAGCATACTTTTCAGCCAAATTCTCTTGTCTTTCAAAGTCTTTAAAATCACACAATCCAACAGAACTGTCTCTCACATCTAATGAAACGCTGCTCTTCACAGCTGACAGAAGTCAGTGCTGGTATTATGTGTGTGCTTACCTAGTGTAAGCTAGAAAACTAACCTGTGGTGATGTTACCCTCGCCATGTACACTGTCATTGTACAGGCCGTACATTCATTTCATTTAGTTGTAGGACAGAGAAAATGTCCCCCATCTCTTCCAACACCTCATCTCCTGCTCATCCGCTGTCAAATAAAAGCAGTCACTTCCCAATATGGTGTCACCACCCAATAAGTGCATGTGGTTTGTATTTCTAGTCGCCTGCTTGTTCCAGGTGCTTTGTCCCTTTTGTCCCAAAAGGCACAAAGTTCCAACTCAGTAAGTCTTCAGAATGTAATCACATGACTAATTCCCACCACGCCCATTCGCTGATGCTTTACTGCACAGCCGAAACATGCTAAATGGTTCTGTGCATGTGTCAGTTCTGTCCTCGTGGCCTGTAAGAGGCGCACCTTTTACTGATAAAGTTCTTAAGCTCAGAAAACTCGTTGCTTTCACGAGCTTTCTGACCACAGATTTTTGATGATCCACTGAATTATTAGTATTACTTTACAAATGAAGACATAGAGCCTTAGAGCTATCCACAGTCACAGGCAGGTGGGCAAGGCCGGAGGCCCCTGCTCACCTTGTGAGCGCTTGCATGAGCACCTCACCCACACTGCATGCCGCGGCTCCCTGGCTTCATGGAGGGCTCCCACTGACCCCTTCCTTCCTTCCTTCTCTTCTTGCAAATGGCCTTTGCTTCATAGAGCCACCTTCCTCCTTCTTGTCCCACAAGTTTTATCTGTGGACTTTCAGGCACTCTGAGGTATGGGGTTGGGGGCAGGGGACACTTCTGGGAAGAATCTTGAAGCAGCACCTTTCTTCCTGGGCACAGCAGTGGACTGAGGGAACACCCATCATGGGGCAGCTTAGCCCCAAGGACACTGCCCCTGGCAAGCTTTGGAGATAGCATTCACAAGTAGCTCAAGAAGCAGGCTGTCCACACAGGAACCTGAGTACGCAGAGCTACTCTTTTTAAACACAGAAAGAATGTCTCCCTGTAATTAAGTCTCCCTTTCCCGCTAGCCAGACATCCTTTGCAGTTGTTATTTGAAAGAGAAAATAGACTTCTGTATTTTCTTTACAAATGTAAAGGGGAAGATGGTGAGGGAGGAGAACACAGCCTTTTTTTACTTCTTACACTACCTACTAAGTGTGTGTGTTTATTATTAAATGTACTTAATTATAGGCCACTGTGAGCTGTTCCCAGGCCCTCATTAGTACCAGGACATAATAATAACCGCACTGTGTGCCCGTGGGGTGTGCATTGAAAGACATCTAACCCGAGTCTCTCTTGCAAGCAAATGAAACGCTGAGAAGGTTCATTGTTAGTCCTGAGCGGCCAGGAGGAACGAGCACTGTGAATAGCCACAGTATGTGATGTATGTTCCCCCTGGAATCCTTTGTGCCCCCAATAAGATGACCTCATCGCAGATGGGGCGGCTTGAGTGCAGCCACAGAGTGGGTCAGGCTGGAAGGATTTGAAGGGAGTGTCAGATGTCCGGAATGAATCACTTAATTCTTTACCCCCTTTCTTAATTACCCCCTTTCTTGGGAACCCTCTGAGGGGGAGAAATTCCTCAGTGCCTGGAGGATTTTCTCTAAACTGACCCTGAGGATTTGAAGGCCCATTAGTGAGTTTCTGAGCACAGACTGATCAGAGTTCCCCAAAGGCCAGCACCAGAGTCCACCCTTTCTGCACGTGGATCCTTCCTGGGCTTGTCAGGTCAGCCAACATGAAATTCCTCAGTGAGCCCAGCACAGCGACACAGAGAGAGGGAAACAGAAAATGGTTGCTTTATCTTCCATCTGTGTTTGCTTCCAACAAAGGCAGTAGAAGAGAAATCCCCCAACTTCTAAGCCAATCTCCCCTTACATGGGCAACCTGTCCTGAAACCACATCTCTGGAGTGTTACAGACACTTTAAAAACCAACCAATAATATATACAGCAGAAAAATACTTATAACTCTATTTAGAACTAGTCTGTAAAGTTGCTGTAGATCCCGAGTCCCATTAACTACCTGTGTAAACTTGAGCCAGTTATTCTGGGTCTCATTGGAACTAAACCAATGCCTTAAGATGTTTGAAAAACTAATTACTAAAACTGCAGTTCTGTATTCATGTAACCTATTTACACAATGAGGTGACTTGGAATAGCCACGTCACTTCAATGTAACCTACAAACATATTCAGTGAATGGTAGCTTGTCTCCTAGCATACAGAATTTTAGCACCTGTATCAACTGCCCCTTCACAGTGTTGCTGACTGAATGTGGATGCTCCCTTACACGAGCATCATTAATATAACACAAGAAGGATCTTTCTCTCAACAGATAAGGGTTCTGCCTGTTGTGTCCAACTTTGCACAGTAAAAGTGCTCATCCGCACGAGAGTCAAAAAGGAGCAAGGATTGGAAAGCTGTAAATGCAAGAGCTGACCCTAGCTGAATACCCAAGTGTGTGTATGTACGTGTGTGTGTGTGTGTGTGTGTGTGTGCACGTGCATGTTGAATACTGCAAACAGCCTGCTCCAGAGGGGTGTGCTTGCCTAACACCTCAGATGGAGAAGGAATCTGAGCACTGTCTGAGCCTTCTACCTTCAAACGCAGACATGCGCACCAAGTGCTGGCCTTTGGAGTGCTGGGATTGAGGTAACGTTGGACTTGAGTAGTGTTCGTGGTATTTGGGCCACTCAGAGCAAAGCACAGCACTCTTAAAGTGGTTCAGATCCTGGGAGTGTCGAGAACACCATGTTCTGCTTCAAGAAATCTTATCAAGGGGATGTGAGTCACTTTGTTAGGTTGTCCCTCCACTGTGGCCCACAGGCACCAGACACCACAGACTTTGGAGGAGTTAGAATGTATGTGGATAAATTCAGACTCCGAAGGCAGTAGTGTGGCCACAGAGGAGTCTCAGAACATAAGAACTTATTGAAAACAAACCCAGATGAAGCAGTAGTAATTGTAGCTGACATGACCGGGAACTGAAAGGAAGAAATGACTCTGAGCCTCATGGAGCAAGTGTGTGCTTCATGTAGGTCTGAAGATGGCCACATGAACCTGATGGATGCTCCATGCAGTTGGTCATATGACACCAGGCCATACATGAAGCCTTTCTGATGTAAACTTAAGGAAAAAGAGGTGTATTTACTCAGAGGATATTAAATTGGACTTCCTCAGGCTTGGATGTTTGTATTCATAAATGCAGATGCTGGTTGAATGACACTGCCAGTTTCTTTATTCTACACTAGTAAACTCTTCTATGGTGGGAACTCCAGAAACAGAGTGAATCTCAACAAAACTGATTGGTCCATGTCCTTTTACAAAAACTGCATAGCCCACATGAAACTGAGCCCTAGGAAAAACAAAACCATGAGCACCTCTGCTCCATTCTGACAGAAACCACATGGTGAAGCTGGGAACTCGCCTAATTGGACAGCCTAAGTCTTACCAGGGTCTGTGGATAACTCTCACAGAGCCTGCCACTCCTGGGGAAACTGAGGAAACTGCATCTAGGCCAGGGAGCTCAGAAATCAGTTCATGCACACACACACACACACACAGGTACACTCACACACGTACACAAAGAGAAGATGGTAAGTGAAGAAGACAAGATAATGTCCACACCAGGTTGATCAATTACTATGCTTACTGTGAAATTGACAGAGAAGGGGTCCCTATTGGGTGACTTTCTTTTAGTTTTGAACAACTCCATTCAAGACTGAGAGGTATAAACAAGCACATTCGTTACAAGCTCTTGTACAAAGATTTGGTACCAAATGTGGAATGCTAGCACGAAAGAAGCTGTCTCCCTTAGAACTTCCTTAGACACTGGAGGAGAAGGGCAGGCCCTGGGCGGCAGAGGCAGAGGCCTGTAACAGCTACTCAGACCGCCTGAAAGCAGACATTCAGTTGCTTGGCTGGAGTATCACTGCACACAGCTGGCCTGGCTCTGTGCCCCAGCCTCTGAAGTCTACCTTCAGAATGGCAGATCTCATGAGAAGGGATAGTCTGTTATAATACGGATCCCCCTGCATGGCCATCCATCATCATACGGCTTATGTGGAATCCTTTTGTCTACATGCTCTTCCCTACCGGACCGCTGGGGTGAACTGAAAGCCCCCAAGGCAGAGGAACTGTGGTTGGGGTGAGGACAGAAAGACTGTATTTGTTATTTTTGTGTCACAGTGGCCAAATACCAGACAGAAACAGTTTAGCAGAAGAAAGGTATCTGGACTCGTGCTTCCAGGGGCTTCCAGTCCACCCTGATAGGAGATCAGTCCAGAGGATAGCCCCAGGACAACGTGGCAGAACAGGAAGCAGAGACAGCAGGAGTCAGGCGGGATAGAACCTTGAAAGGCACAGGCCTCATGACTCACTTCCTCCAGGACACATAGAATGTCCTGGAGAAGAACCAAAGTGGTTTCAGGTGGGGAAAGACATAGCTCTACCTTTATAAGCACCCCAAGGGTGGTGATGACGGGAAGGGGGTAGCTGACTGAGCATGGGAAAGGAGAGGGAAAGTTAACTAGTTCTGCATGCATGAGGGGTATCGTGTGCATGTGCAGGCCTTGGGGAGGGCTGTAGGGCAGAGGTCAGTGAGTCAATGGCACGAGTCTTCTTTTGTTGCTCCCTTCTTTAGCTTTTGAGACAGGATCTCTTACTGGAATCAGTGTTCAAAGATAAGTTGGATTCTATGGCCAGTAAGCACCAGTCTCTACCTCTACCACTGGGCTAATGCAGGTATGCCACCATGTCTGGCTTTTACATGGGTGCTGGAGTAAACACATGCCCTCTTGCTTGTAGACCACTCAATACGCCACTTCTACAACCCAGGAACTTTTGTTTTAAGCAAATGTTAATTTTTTTTTTTTTTTGGAGGAATTTGTTCTTTAGTTGTTAAACTGTCATAAAACCATGTTTTTGTAGAGGCTGGTTACAGACACTTCCAAAACCTTCCTAGTGAGTCAGATACAGCATCAGATGCCTGAGATCCCCTAGGCCGAAGACTCATGAACTCAAGGTCAGCTCTGACTATGTAGTTCCAGGTCACCCTGAGCTGTGAAGCAAATCCATTTCAACAAGAGAGTAGCCAAGCTCAATAAATAAAACAAAACAAAACTTGGTGGCCAACTATGCCTAAAATATAAGATAAACCTGTGTGAAAATGTCCTTACATAACACAGTACCATGTATAATGAATATTCACAATGAGAATTTAAAATACAAAACCCAAATGTATTTCCAAGCGTAGGGTGCTCCATCAAGGCATACCATTGCCATTCCCCTCACTGGACAGGAGGAACATGCTCTAATGTGAATAGGTTCACATGAATTCCATCCAGTCCTCACCAGAATGAGACCTGGGAATTCCAAAGCTCTTTCCACAAGATCCCCACAAATCATGGGACCAGTGTATCCAATGGGGCTCTCATGGGCTCTGCTTTAAGAGTTGGGGCCTCCTAGACAATATGTGGTCCCTTAGCATAGGTCCACAGGTTTTCTGTGAACAGAGACTATATGGCACATGCTGTAAGTCAGACTCACCAAGGAGAAAGGTCCATGATATTTGGGTTGAAAAGACTCCTCCTAGTTTCTTAGCCTGCTCTGCCCCTCCCAGCCATAGCTACCTGAGACACCCCAAACAAAGTTCTTGGATCAGGTTCCTCACCCCTGAGATGAGGACAATCCCATCTTCCACTTATCAGAGAACTGAAACAAAATGACAAAGGGACTTCATAAACCTTCATAAGTGAGAGCCTATGTAAGAGGTATTTGGAGCTTGTCCTCAAAATGTGTTCATTGGGGTGGTTTCCTGCACACCTCAATTCTGGTACTGTTAGCTGAACTTCTGAGGAACACATTCTAGAAGCTTTGCTTTTCTTCTTAGAGACACAGGATTGTAGAGCAGGCAACGTACAAGATCAGCATTTGTGCCTGATTACCAGCCCAACGCCATCACAGCATGCTGGCATGGTCCCCATCAGCAGACGAGGGACCAGAGTTCTGCACCCAGTGCTATGCTTTCTTTCTCTTCACTTCAGGGGAGAAGACAACCATCCTCTGAGAGTCTTGCTCTTGTGGGAAGCCCCATAGATGGCCCAGGAGCAAGAGACGTTTGATTTTAGGCCCATGGTAGAAGGTAACCCCTGGTGTTGGAGTCTCCTTGATCAGTTTTGCTTGGGAACCATGACATCCTGATCAAACACCTCAGACCTTCCCCGTTCAGACCCCAGAGTGGCCTCTTTCCCAGTGTGAATGTGCAGGACCAAAGAAAAAGTTGCCGGGGGGGTTTGAGGGTGTCAGGACAGGTAACTGAGGTTAGCCAGATCCTCAACTTTACCTTTTGCTAAGAGCAAGCAAAGTACATTCTCTGACTTCTTTATGATGATAAATTGTCTCTTGGAATCTAATGACCTATCTCTCAGAAGGGTCAAATAACCGTGCCTTAACAGTGGTTCCAGGCGGTTTGCACTGTGAGCACTGGCCTCCTCTGGAGGCTGATCGTATTGGACAATCTTAAAGACTGTAATCAAGGACATCTCAGATGACCTCTCACCTGTACTCTTCCCTCAGCCCAAGAGGAGAAGAGAAGCCCCTGACTCAGCTAGTTGTTATTTAGATACTCTGCAAAGGATTGGTCTCATTAGTCAAATCTTTCTGGCAGTAAATTCTTCTGGCAATCAAATTTTTCTGGAAAGAAAAAAACGTATTTTTGTGTATATACATCATTCTCCGCACTTTTGAAAATGACCATTCTGCCCTCCCTCCCCCAAACTTCCCCTGTGAGACAGATTCTGACCAAGGGAAGGGTAGTTGTCATTTGTCCACTCTTTCAATCCTGGGTCTAGTGTTCCCTGAATTGTTGTGAGACAGGCTAAAGATCAAAGCCACACATCATCCTTTAGGAGTTTATTCAGTTCAGTTTCACATTTAAATTTCATTGTCATTATAACAAATTTTGAGTTAACTACATAATTTTAAAATAGAATCAAAAGGGATAGCACACCTTTCATTTAAACAAAGTCCTTCCAGACTATGTGTGTGTGTGTGTGTGTGCGTGTATGAGTGTGTGTGTATGTGTGTGTATGACTGTGTATGTGAGTGTGTGTGTATGTGTGTGTGTATACCTCCCTTTTAACTCCCTATTTCCCAATCAGCCCGCCCCCCTCCCCCACATTGTCACAATGGAGACTGTGTCCATGGAAACAGCCATTCCAACATCTTGTGTCTTTCTTTTCCTGTTGTGTCACTTGTTTGAGAGTGATGTGAGAACATAGGAAGAAGTGCCATCCTGTGTGTCCGCCATCTTCTCATCTCCACAGTCTCACTTTGTGTTTGGGGCACCACACCGAGAAATTCTCCTCGTGGAGCAAACAATCTGCGTCAATAGCACATGGGTAATGGGATCGGAAGGAGCAGCCTTTGTTGTAGCAGCCAAAAGTCGCGCCAGCCTCCTGGCAGTGGGAGCATTTCATCTCTCTGGCGATTTCCAGCACTTCCTGCAGGCCATAGAGCCTGCCACAGACCAAGTAGATTTCATTGGCCCAGAGAACACAATCCTCGTGGACCCAAAACTCTTTGCTGTCAAGAGGTAGGATTTGTGACTCCAGCTCAGGACCACCTTCTGAAGTGGTAGGCTTTGTGTCTGAAGCAGTCTTTTCACTGCTGCCCTCAGCGGCTGCCTTTTTACGAGGGAGCCCCCTGGACAGGGACCGAGGACCTCTACCATGGTCTTCTGAGCAGTGGCACCACTTGAACCTAGGATGAGCAGCCAGGCTCCTCTGCTTCTTCTTCTGCTGCTGCTCCTTCTCAGTGTCAGTTTTAGAACCATCAGAAGCACTTTTGTGATGAATCTTGATTTTGCTCTGCATTTCTGTGGGCCTCTTAGGCGGTGGATTCTTTGGAAGAGTGGCTGCATAATCTTGGGGATAAAAGGGTCCAAAGAGGTCACCCATGTTATGGTAACTGGCCCACTTGCCACAGAGACAGCAAACCAGGTGCCCCATAACAGAAGATCCTGTTACCACAGGCCTCTGCAGCATAAAGGATGAAGCTGGGAGCACCTTGCTTTCTGTGCTGCTGGGGTGAGGGGTCAGAGACCTCTGACCCTTCTGGCTCCGTTCTTCTTCTTCAGTATTGATGATTGCACAAACAGCTCCAAGTTCACACTTATTCACTACATGGATGTAAGGGGAAAAAGACTTGTTCCTGGCGTCAGTTTTACCTAGTGGCTGGGTAGCATACTTTAACTTGATCTCTGGTTCTTGAGGTTCTACAATGAGAACTGCTTGTTTGGTTTTCTGCTTCCTTCGCTGGGCCCCAGGCTTCCTTCTCTTCCTCCTTTGCCTCTGCTGTTTTGGCTTTGGTTCTCCATCTGCAGAACCTTCTGGCATCTGAGGGGGCTGAGGAGGTGGAGGTGGTTGCTGCTGTTTCTTTTGCTTATTCACACCACCAATGGGTCTCCCCTAAGCACACCAAATTTTTTGGTTCACAATTCCAGAGTCTTGAAAGTCCAAGCTCAAGGTAGTGACATCTGTTGTGAGCCTTCTTGCTGCACAGCCTATGGCAGAAGGTGGAAGGGCAAGGGAGCCTGTATGAGGCTGAACTTTTTACCAGAAACACATTGTCTCAATAACCAACCCACTCCATGATAATCAGCCCAGTCTCATGAGAAGAGCACTGATCTACTCATGAGAGAAGACCCTTGTGATAATCACTTTATAAAAGTCCCAATTCTTAACACTATTTCAGTGGTTACTTAATTTCAACATGAGGCTTGGAAAAGGCAGGCAAACTGCAACAAGACTTTCCCTTTCCTACCAGCTGGAAGGCAGGACACATCATCAAGAAAGCATGAAGAAATTGTGCTCTATAATACTTGACCCCAGCCTCCATGGACAGGCCCCGTCAGAGCAGTCATGGGTGTTCAGTACGCCCTGAAACTATTTTCATATCTGTCTTCCCTATTCTGGGGAATAAGGGCAGGTGCCAAGTCTTGTTTGTCTTTGGCTTAAACATGAAAAGGTGATGAATATGTGTTTCGTGACTTGATAGCTGTGGGATGAAGAGGTGGAATAGTCCCAAGAGACAGAAAACAGAAACCACAGTAAGAATTAGATGAGCCAGGAAGGTTAAGGGGATCCTGGGTAGAGGCAGAGGAGAGGACAGATTGAGCAGAAGCCTGAACTTGGTTCTTGGAGGCGGCTGGGCAGGAGGCGGCTGGGCAGGCCGGCCTGAGATTACAGCTCTCCCTTCTCTGGCTGCCACTCCCCAGCTAAGTATTTCTAAGCAGCCTACTCAGAGGCTCCAGTCAGCCTTTAGGATTGTCCTACAGCTAACCGTGAATGGCCAGGGGTGAGATGGGAGGCAGCTGGGCAGCCCAGGCCTGCCTGGAGCCCAGAGTAGTGAGTAATAGCTCAACAGAGCAAGCTTTAGGACAGCCTCATGCTGTGGCTGTTTTGTTTTGCTTGCTTTTGCTGTCTCAACAATAAGTGGAGAACTTTCTTCCCCAAGATTACAAGTTGAATTAGTAATGAAAGGGTCTATGTTGTGCAGAGGAGCCCTCAGGGAAGAGCTTGCACATTTGCAAGCCCCTTTGGAGAAAATGGCTTGCCCTATAGCAATGAAAAGAAAGGAAATTAGCAGGGAAATTCAGGGAAGCTCAGCTTTTGTGAAACTGCCTGAGAATCCTTGACTGGGCCATCATGACTGCCAAATATTTCCACCATTCACATGTCCCATTAAGACTCCAAATTCATAAATTCCTAGAAGACTTAGAAAAAATAACTACTTGGCTCATATTCTAAAACCCAGGTTTACGAAGAGCCTCGTGTAACAGGTCATAATGAATTGGAAGGGTTGAATAGGATGATGAACAAGCAGATGGAAGAATATGTGGGTAGATGTATGAATGGATAGATGGGCGAATGGTGTGAATATGGATGGGTGGATGCATGTTTATGAATGGATAGATGAATAGATGCTAAATGATTGAGTAGCTGCTAGGCAGGTAAATAGATGAGCCAAAGAGGAGAAAATCGATCCTGTTTATGACTTCAGGGAAAGGATATTCCTGGGACTCTTATTAATACTCATGATAAGATAATAGTCAGGAAGCAGAAATGGATTTCCACCTTTAGCCCAGGCAATACTGCTACTGTTTTTCCCAAATAGCCCCAACTACAGCAATGGGAGAACTGGAGCACCGTCTGAAAATGATTTCACCCAAGAAAAGACAGAACCAGACACACAAGCTTGAGACTATGATAAAATCTTCATCATGACAGGGTCAGAGTTGTTTGGGTCACTTTGAGATGAATATATGTCCATGTCAGTTGCTAGTGACAGCTGACACCCAGCTCACTGTGCCCAAAGAAACCCCAGAAGAAGCCATTCTGTGAGTACCTGAGACAGTTCCCAGGGACCCATGTTTCCTAGCAAGGCTTAATAACACATGACCTCAAGCTCATGAGCACTGAATTCAAATCATAACTTCTATATTAACTAGTTGTATATCCTGGGGAACATTTTCCCTAATAATTTGTGTTGAAACACTGTAACATTCATTTTTTAAAGTATACATTGCAGTGGTTTGACATATATTCAAAAAATTATGCCAATATAACCACTGTCTAATTCCAGAATATTGTTATTATCTCCAATGGAAACTTCATCCTGCCTGAGAATCACTTCCCATTGCTCCCTCCCCCTCCCCTGGCACAAGTCTACTGTCTGTGGATTTCCCTGTCTGGACATTTCATATAAATGACTTCATGCCATATGAGCTGCTTTCATCTACCATAATGTTTTCATATCATTTCTGTTATATTATTCTTTTTTATGGACAAGTAATATTTAACTGTATGAAAGTATCACATTTTGTTTATCCACTCTTACAGGGATGGATCTTTGGCTAACACAAAGAGCATTCGTGTATAAGTTTATGAGAACATGTGTTTTTAGTTATCTTGGGTATAGAATTAGGAGTGGAATTTCTGGGCTAGCTGACTGTTTAATGTTTCGAGGAGCTGTCCAACTGTTTTCCAAAGGAGTTGTACCATCCTACGTTCCCACAAGCAGTCGGAGGCTTCGGTTTCCTTGACCTTTGTCAACAAATGCTGTCTCCTTTTGAACTATGGATATCCTAGTAGGTGCTCAGTAGTATTTCGTGGTCATTTTAATGTATTGTTTCCCTAATGGCTATTAATCCTGAACATCTTTGCATATAGTTATTGGTCATTTGTATATCTTCTCTATAGCTAGGATATGGCTCAGTGGTAGACTTGCTTGGCACACAAATGATCCAGATCCTAGGCTTTTTAAAATTCCTAACACAGACACTGAAGTGTATTTTTCTTTGGAGAAATGTCTATTAAGATACTTTGTATCTAATTTGTGATATGTCTTATTAACTTGTAATAATTCTATATGCAATGTTAATACTAGACTATTATAAATTATTTACAAATACTTCTCCCATTCAGTGGGTTGTGTTTCCACATTTTTTGATGTAAACGGGGTCTCAGACTACAGTCAAATCCAGCCTGAAGTTCATTATTGTAGCCCAGGTTGGCCTTGAACTTAAAGAAATTCTCCTGCCTAAGCTTCCTGAGTGACGGAGTTACAGGTGTGAATCACTTTACCCAGCTTGTATTTTCACTTCCTTGATAGTGTTTTTGGTGTGTGTGTTTGTGGTTTGGGGACTTGCTTTGTTTGTTTTCAAGACAGGGTCTCACTATGTAGTTCTAGCCATCCTGGAACTCACTATGAAGTCCAACCTGCCTCTCTCTTCCATGGGCTGGAATTGAAGGCATGTGCTATCATACCTGCCTTGGGTTATGTGTCTTAATTTGAATTTAAAATGATATTTTAAGTTTGGACTTAAATTTTAAAATGATCATTGAACTTATGTACTTTGTTGGTCACTTACACTTTTAGTGTATCTAAGAATGCATGGTTCAATCCAAGATTATAATACTCTAGACATTTTCTTCTAATAAGAGTACAATTTTAAGGCTTGTGTGTATATCTTGGACTAATTTTGAGTTGATTTTTTTACATGGCATGATGAATTGACCCAATTTCATTCTGTTATATATGACTATCTAGGTTTCCTGGCACCACTTATTGAAAAGATAATTCCCAGTTGAATTGTCTTGGCCTGACTTCTAAATATTTGTGTTTCTATCTGTAGACCGTGTTGCTCTCAGTTTTGTCCAGAGAAGCTTCTGTTGCAGTGGGCAATGGTCAATAAATGCAAAGACTCATAGCTGGTCCAAGAGCTGAAAATAAGTGACTTTTGAGTGCTCATCCCTATATAGGACATTTATATCACCCCATGAAACACTCAAGGAACACTGCAGAAGTGGGGGGTTAAAAAAACATAAGAGCGAAAGGATAGGGAGGAGTGCTATGAAAGGCCATCTTCTGGACATGATAGGGCATCCATAAACTCAAAGCAACTATGGTTGTCTGCACAAGGCCTCCACAAGACTGAAGCTGTCTGTATTCCAGGATGAGTGACTGAGGGGCTCATGGAGCCTCTCCCATGACTGAGATCGCAATAGGAGGATTCCTTGAAGCTCATTGTCCAGGCAGCCTACCCAAGTCAATAAACTTCAGCTTCAGTGAGAGATCCCCTCTCAAAAAGCAAAGGTTGACAGTAGTCAAGCAAAGAAGCTCTGCAAAGAGTGACACACTCTCAATTGTTGTCTGAGTCACTCAGGCCGCCAGCTTTAAAACACTTTACAAGAGGGAAACCATGCCTCATACTGGAAAGTTAACCAACTACCCAGCACTTCCATGACAGTGAAGTCATGGATCTCAGAAGAGGCTCTAACCCACCACTTTACTAAACCAACACAATCCCTAAGTGTATCCTAAATATTTGTTGTTATAACCACAGAGAATAGACGCTTCTCTTCGCAACAGGCAGAGACCATTACAGAAAACCATGACCAATTAAGATGCACAGTTGTGGAACCCAGTCCCATCAGATACATCTGCAATGCAACTCACCCACCCAGAAGATGGGGCAGAAAGATTGTAAGAGCTGGAGAATCAGGGTGTTTGCTGTGCAGTTGTGTCTCCTAGAAATGTCAGAAGCTGTAACCATAAAGTCCCATCAACATGACTGCCTAAACATGGGCTAAACAAGGATAACAACAACAGACATGCTACAGTGGGAGCGACAGGAAGAGTTGGAGGGCAGAAACCATGAAGCCTCAGCCCCACACAAAGAACTACATGAACTAAGGAATGCTGAAACCTGGAGAAATAGTCTTCCCAGGAAAGAGCACACCAATTGGTTCTCCAGTACCAAATGGTCAGCCCAGAAAACATGCATACAAGTAACATTATACAGACTAAGCAGGCCGTATTAAGTATTTAGGAATATGTTTGTATGTATATGTACATGTTTGCAACAGCAGTTAATGAAAAGAAGAGGCCATGGATTTGAAAGAAGAAACAAGGAAGGGTATATGGGTGAGTTTAGGAGGAGGAACTGGAAGTGGGGTATGATATTATAACATCAAAATTCAAATAATTAAAAAAAGAGAGAGGACATGCTTCAGAAGGCAGAGGTTAGCACGAGAAGACAGCAGATCAGTCACTCAGATCGAAGATGGTAGGAAGAAATGAACCGGACCGGGCTCTAAGTATATTTTGAAATTGGGGTCCATTTGCTAATAGACTACTTGTGTGAGAGAAGCACAGATGAAGATGACTCCAGGACTTTGGACCCTCAGTGTTGAAAGCAGGAAGCTGCCACTAGGGGAGGCCAATCAGGAAGAGGAGGAAGTATAGTCTGAGTCCCTATCTCCTGCCTCCAGGACCCATTTCTTTGCCACACAGCACGAGCTGTGGCATAGCTCTTGCCACAGAGGTTTCCTGAGCCATCTTCAAATAGCCCCAGGTTTTACTCTTTGTCCTCTGTGGTTGAGGGCTAGGGGTACCTTGGCCCTTTCTAAATAAAATTTTCTTCAGCCACACTGAATAGTCTGGGAACTGTAGGAACATCACAAACCTTAGTGGTCCCTAGAGGCCATGCCATGAGCAGACCCCAAGCTGTGACACAACAGGCTTGGTTGAGACAGTGGGGGTGACAGAGACAAGGAAGAAGAGGGAAGGGATACCAGACCCTGCCAAGATCCTTGAAATCATGCTTAGAATACATGGAGTGGGTTTGTTTGTTTGTTTGTTTTTAATTTTCGGGTTCCAAGGCAAGCCACTTACCCAGAATATGTGGCCAAGAAAGATGGCTCATGGGTTTTTTAGATTTTATTTTATTTTATTCCTTGTAGAGTTTTAATCTGCAGATTTTTTTCTTTCTTTTTTAGTTTCTAGCATTTAAATTATTTGATAACAAGGGCTGGAGAGTTAAAGTTGCATGCTTTCCCCACAGCTCCCAGAATTCATGTTAGGCAGCAGGTTGACTCCACCTCCAGGAGATCCAGCACGTCTTTTGGTCTCCGTGGCCATCCATACTCATGTCCACTTAGCCACAGACATAATTAAAATAAAATAAACCCTTAAACAAAAACATTTAAGAAAACAACCTCAGCGTGGTGTCTGCATAAGCTATGCTCATGGTGTTTACATAAGTAGCTCACATGTGATTTTCACCAGCGTCTTCACCATTCAGTTACCTCTCTAAATCCAAGGCACCATCTCAGGAGGCATTCCGTTTTTATTTGAGCCACCTGCTTTAATGTGTATTACTTATTTGGTGCCCATCAGCATCTGACTTCATGAGTCACATGAGTGAAAAATGTCCAAGCAAAGACATTGTTTTTGTGGGGTTTGGTTTTGTTCTCAGGGCTTGGAATAGGAACTTCATGCATACCACTCAGCGTTCAAACACGGAGCTGAGGTCTCATCCCGTATCCGTATACTCTTCTGTTCCTCTAGAGGTTTTCAAGGTGTCCATGTCATCACCAAGGGCTGAAAATTACTTTGGGTCAAAAAATACTTCCTCAGAGCCTCCTGGTGTTGTCCAATTCCAACTTCACTAATCAAAGGGTTGGGCACTGAGAGAGGGTGTACACACATGTCTCCTCACAAAGTAAAGTGAAGAGACAAGGCTGAGGGGTATTCTGTGCAGAACTGAAATCAAATCCAAATCCCCAAGGAAACATTGCTAGTCTGCCAGGTCTCACTTCCTGTCTCTCCACCTCCAGCTCTGCACATATTTCAAAGACTTTTTTTAAAAAAAAAAACAATCTTCCCAAGCTCTGGGTCTCTCCAGTGTGCATAACATAGTACAGGCTGCCTCGAGTGTCTGGCATTTGAGTGATCCTTCCCCCAGTTTGGTGGGATGGTAGCCAGGAACCAGAGAATGACAAATCTTCTGGAGCAAATTGTGTAAACAACAGGTTCAGTTTCAAGTCCCAATAGAGTAGCCTTTGACACAGTCTCCCGGGCCTCTAGTTAACGCCCATAGGGCCACCGGGACAGTTCCCGAGGACATAACTATTCAGTAGCTCCCTCCAGACCTGCCGTGGCTGTGACTTCTTCCCTTGTTGCTCCACCCCCTAGACACTTTTGTGGACAGAATTCAAATAACTTAATTCAAGTAAAATACAAGAAATACTTGCTCCTTGAAAGCTCAGCATCTGCCTGGCTAGCAAGCCAGCACACTGGTGAGGAAGGAAAGCATCCTCCAGGGTCTAGATGAGAGTAATGGCTGCACCTTGTACACCCATCTCCCCTACCTGCCTGCTCATGTGGTGAGGCGACTGAGAGGCAGGTATAGCATTGCTGACCTGGGTCAAGCCATGATTCTACAATGATATTTGTATGCTCACGAGACAACCCTGTAACCTCAGTTTCCTCACAGATTTATGAAGGATGTAATAAGAAGATGCTGACAAACATGGGTGCCCCGTTTTGACCCCCTTTCTTTGGTCCCCTCATTTGCCTTTTGGACCACTGCTGGACAAAAATGAGGCCTCTCTTATTTCCACCCAACAGTGGTGTCCTTTCTGCAGGTGCAGAGGTAGAGGAGTAGAAGGACCAGCTGCCCACAGGCCCTGGTTATATAGAAACAAGTCTACCTTCAGCATCCTGCCTTGTGAGTAACTGCCAAGTGCTGTGCATACTGGGAGAAGGGTCCAGGACTGATCCCAAACTATTAGGAGGATGGTCCATGAGTTATCTTAGCTATCTATGATACCTCCTCATAGCTGATAGTGAAGCCTCAGGGAAATCTAAGGAACAGGATTTCTGCTTTCCCATCCAAGTCAGTGACCACACAAGAAAGAAACACAGGTTACACAGTTCTGAGTCTGACCCATGTTTAAGTGATGGCAGTGCTGGATGGAGTGCCCTCTTCTTTCTATATAGAGGACCTTCAGGGAGCCCTGGCTGATGAACAAAATGTGGGAGGTTTTTATTGTAGGGGACTTTCTACTAGCTAGAAGCCACAGTTTTCCCAGAACAATGCCGCCAAACATGCCACCTCAACCTTCCTATCTGAAAGCAGCAAGTGTGTGGATACTCCTGTGGTTCTGTGAGGTGCTAAGCCTCAGTTGGGTGACCTTTGTGGTTTTCTTACAGGACTACAGACAAGATACCCAGCATAGGAGTCTCCAGGAATCTCTCTTAGGTCCCAGGCCTGTCTATGACATAATCTCTAAGGCTCTGTTTCCCATGCAGCCTCTCCATGTGGTTTCTGAAGGTGAGCTGGCTAATGGGGGTCAGGGCCTCTGACAGATACTCAAGGTTTCTTTTCAAGACTTAGCAGGGAGCTGGCCTGGCCTGCCTTCCTCTGCTAGCTCCTGGTGGCTCAGAAACTGAGGGAAGCAGCAGCAGCTCTACCTGTTCATGGCTGAGTGACAGTGTCATGTTTCCCTGTAATGTACTACACACACCCAGGTCAGTCTTCACAGGAGAAAGGAGTTATCGCCAAATCTTAGTAGATGTAATAGAAGTGCTCTAGCTTGCTGCTTGAAGTCAGAGGCCGTGGAAAGATTTGTAAGTGCTGAGCCCATGTTCAGGCTTTGAGGCCATGTGAGGACTATACTGAGCTGAAGCTAAAGGCAGTGAACTCTTGAACCCAAAGGCGGCACATGGTCTGGAATGAAAGAAATGTGGGGTGGATAGCAACTCCAAGGACTAGCTGCCCCTGGCTGACAGGGAGAAAGGAACCTGACATTGTTTGGTTTTAAACAATGTCACCGTGACTTCATGTTTATTTGATCTCTGAGCCCTGATGTCCTATGCACCTTTGTGTTATGTGCCACATCAAATGGTGACCTACGGGCTGGAGTGCATCATGAGGAGCTCAAGGCCACCTATCGCTGCAGACAGCTCTCGGGGGTTGGTCTGTGCCTCAGCTTTGCCTCTGGCACATCCTGAGAGACCCATATCCCTTAATGTCCTAACTCCATATCCCTGCTAGCTCCCAGGCCACCCTCAGATGGGAGCTCCATCCGTCTACATATGCAGAAGGTATTAAAGCCTCCTTCTAAACCAGGCCCATGCTCAGACACCCTCCAAAAGAGAGCTGAGGAGAATCGTCTTCTCTCAACTTGGCAATTACCCGAGGCTTGGCCTCTGAAAGCCAAGCATGATTTCTAAATGTTCACAGCCACTGATAAAATAAACACCCACAGACTGTCATCCAGGGCTCTTAGAAAACCAGATTCTGTCATCTCCCCTCTATCTCCTCACACCCACCTCCAGAATATTCTGAAGAAAATCCTGGGCATCGTTTCTTTCATCCACGAGTATTTCCAGATTTGACTCTAGAAGCAAGGTATCTTCTCTTCAATGATGATACTATAGCTCATAGACTTTGAGAACTCTAACCTAAGGGAAAGCCACTCAGTGGAATGTGGCAGAGATGAGAGAGCATCAGGCTGGCCCAGAAGTTCCAGTTCCCAAGAACATGAAGGGACCGGAAGAAGAGAGAATGATAAACAGACACCAGGCAGATTCCCGAAGGTGACGGCTTGAGAGCAGCCAAATGCTACTCCATGCCAGTCTTCCAAACTCTTCCCACCAGAACCACGATCTGTGGCCCAGGTGTGCCCGAAGGTAGAGTCTCACCATTCGTTTCTACCCCAAGACAGCACAGTTTGTAGTAAACAGCTCGCCACAGAAGGGGTTAGACATCCACAGCCACAGCTTCTCTGTCTGGCCTGCGTTGTCGCTACCCACAATGCCCCGCTCAGAAGAGGAACAGAACTCCCGGATTTCTCACAACCCTGCAACACGGGTCAGAACTAGGTGAAGACCTTCAGAGAATTCCAGGGTGTTTCTGTTACAGAGCATTTTGTAAATGACTCCACCTACAGCTGGTGATTGTGACTTAGTGCTAGAACACATGCCAGGCACACGCAGAGCCCTAAGCTTGATCCCCAGCACTGACAGAAAAGCCCCTGAAAAAAATATGCGTTTCTAAAGGACAGTGATCACACTTTAATCCCTCTGTGTGTGCACAGGCCAGGGCCTCTCAGCCTTGGCACCACTCGCCGAATCAGAAGGCGGGTCGTTCTTTGTTGTGGGGCAGTTAGGAGGCTGCATTCTTTCCCCTGGGTACTGTGGCAGCCCTAGCAAAGATGTCTGCAGACATAGCCAATTGTCCCTTGGAGGCAAAGTCACCCATCCTTAAATCAGCCTCTATATTTATAGTAAGTACATTCGTGTACTTGTAGTCTTAAAAAAAAAATAGAATTGCTTTATTCTATATAGAGAATATATTTATATTGAGAATGTTTAAGGACTGGTATCCAGGATTTCTGAAGACTACCCACTCACTCATCAAGGTCAGAATAAACCAAGCCAAGCCCTGGAAGCACCCTCCCCCATCTGGAAAGGGGAGGGGACCACCACTGAGTTCTAGGCATGTTGAAGTCCCAGGCTGATGGTTCTATATTCCAACAAGGAGACACTGCTTAGACACTGCCACTTCTCAGTCTAATGTGGTGGCTCTCACCCTTCCTAACACTGTGGCCCTTTAACACAGATCCTCACATTGTGGTGACCACTAACCATAACATTATTTTCGTTGCTCTCTCTCTCTCTCTCTCTCTCTCTCTCTCTCTCTCTCTCTCTCACACACACACACACACACACACACACACACACACACAGGGGATTTGAACCCACAGATTGAAAACAACTGCTCTAATAGCTATTATGTCGTGGGAAGCAAGTTGAACTGTTCCACTGACTTAAGATAGGTGCGCAGAGACTAAATCTTCCTGTTAACCTACAGCCTGGCTCCACAGTGATGTTATCTCACAGGGCTCAAGGTGAAACCCAATCCAGGAGTTAGAGGAAGGAACACCCCTTAGGGAGATTTGGGGAGTCATTTTCTACCCAGCAACGAACAAACCTTGGGTTTTATTTTAGGTGCCTGTATCTCCATCCTTTTCCTGTCTCTTCTGCAATTCTAAGAGAGAGACAAGCTCACTATTGTTTAACCTACAGATTGGATGACGACTAAATGTCTCTCCCTCTCTAGAAGCCAAGCGGGATCTTAGCCTTTCTCACAGCTTCCTTGAGTAGAAACCATGGAATTCCTTCCTCTGTTACTTTACTTTGCTACTCCAGTCTCCACACCCAAGGGTAATTTCTTCTGTTGTATCCACATTGGTCTAACTCGGATGTTTGTTTGAAAAAGAAAGGCGGGACTGTCCACATTTAATCTGTGAGATGCTGGCCTCACATGGGGACTTCATGTCCTGTGACAGGATGGGCTCATTTTAGCACGGTGCTGAGCTCTCTAGAGGCAGGAAGTAACCAAGAGACTGTTGACATTACCAGACTAGAGATTATATCAGACCTTCATGGCAGATTTTAGCACAATTGCATTTCATGATGTATTTACTGGATCATAAGGAAGAGTGAAGAGTTTCCCCGGCTGTGTGCCCCCAATACTGGTTTACTAACACTCTGAAATTTGCAGAGGCCCAGGGCCAAATGCTGGGCATTTTGTTTTCTGTGTCTAGTGCTTTCTAAGTTCAAGGACTTGAATCCAGGTTATATGTGGTGAATTACAAGAAGACTCTGCCAATCTAGCTAGTCACCAGGGGTGCTTACCATGCTTACTTTCTATCTGGGCTGCAGGTGGGGAGTAATTGGACTGATAGATTAACAGAATAGACATGAGGTCAGGGAGACCCTAAGGCAGAGGAATCTCTTCACGTTCAGTTCATCTGGACCAACACCCTTCCCCCCCCCCTTCCCCCCTTATCTAGGAGCCAGGAAGTTTATAATAGGCACAGCACCTAACAGTTTGATTTGAGCTATCCCTGACTTGTTTAGGCTACTATTTGAGATGTGGTCTCACCCATTCCCCTACCAGGAGAGGTTACTTTAGTTTATATCACTCTAAATAGCAGGGCCTTAAGCCAGTTTATAGCTTGAGAGTGGGGAATTCTGTCTTTCGACTGCAGTCTTATATCCCGTTATCAGTCTGATCATGAATAAACTAGAAGACAACCACTGTCTCTTAGACTTCGGGCTTTACACTTTCATGTGTCCTGTAGATAAGGCTAGAAGGGAATAATGCACTTCCAGGAATGAAAGCAGCAGAGATTTCTTGAGTATCAGGTGAAAATGATGGGACTGAGACCACAGGCAGGGATGAAAATGGACAGGTCAATGGGCATTGATTACGGGATGTTTTGTCAGGTCAAACTGACTGCCCCTTCAGTTGGCTAGAATATGCCTCTGGGGATGCTGGGCTGGAGATGCAGGAGAATGAGGAGACTGACTGTCTCTCCCGGTCTTGGACGATGGAAATGAAAGCCGCTAAGATTTCTTCAGGTCCTCCCTGGCCAGCCTCCTGGACAGCTGGAGTAAATTAAACCCCAAGGATTTAGAAAGAAAATTTTAGACTTTCTCTCAGCTTGTGTGAGGTGTAAATACCCTCTGGGGATGGCGAACCGTGGCCCGAGGGAGGGTTCTTAATTATATACCATCATTCAATTACAGCCATTCTGAGGGAGGGAAATAAACAAGAGGAAACGGTCCGAAATTCCCTATGTCCAACGTTTCTCTTACCTTGGGACCACCCACAACTCCTTATAAACAACAAACCCCTGCAGGGTGGCCTTGCAGACCCTATTGAACAGGAATGCCAAATGGCTCCGGCAATGCGGCTGTGGGAAAGACATCGTCCACACTGAGAAAGACGTTCCAACGCGCTGCTTTCAGTCACCCATGCTCTGTAAGTGAGCCTTACAAATCCTCTGGTCCCCCAGAGTGAGCTTTGCTGAAACTGAACTTTGGTTTGTCATTGGGATCTTATGGAAAGAGGACAGACATGGCTTCCCCCCCCCCCCCAGGAAACTCTCACAACGAGCAGTCAATGTATTTATAAGTGTTATTAGGTTGTCATGGTATTAAGAAACCAGTAAGACGTTAGGGTGTAAAGATTAAAATATTTTTAGTAAATAAAGATTTGTATATGAAAATTAAGATGGCTAGATTTTTTTTTTCCAGAATGGGAAAGAAAACTGGAAAGCTTATATGTGTTACAAGGGTTTTAAATTATTTAAAAGGTATGCAAAAGAGGAAACTTAGAGAATATATATACATATATATATATACATATATATATGTATATATATATATATGAATGATGAAATTTTTAAGGTCAAACTTTAGAACATTAATATCAGGCCTCTGCTTAAGTAAATGGAGTTGTCATAAGTTATTAATCTACTCTTGCTAACAGCTTTGGGTACTGGCTTAGAAAATGTATGTCTAATCAAGATTTACTTTAAAATGTTTCATTTTTACTTAAGATTTATCTAAATATTACATAGAAGTTAAAAGCACCAGACTGGGGCTTGCAGTGGTGGCACACGCCTTTAATCCCAGCACTTGGGAGGCAGAGACAGGCGGATTTCTGAGTTCGAGGCCAGCCTGGTCTACAGAGTGAGTTCCAGGACAGCCAGGGCTACACAGAGAAACCCTGTCTCGAAAAAGAAAAAAAAGAACATACCATACTGATGCAACTGATCTTTTGGGCACCCAGAAGCCATTCTCAGAGGTCTGCTACCACTGTATTCAGGTAGATGAAAAGGGACTATCTTTACCCACTTACCTTCCAAGCTCAAGTAAATCCCAGGAGACTATGGTGCACCGCTAAACTAACCTGTAATTGCGGGAAGTCCCCACTAGAAGGACTCTCACTAGTTGTTGACACATTGGCACTATTTTCTCAACACTTCAGGTGAAGCATTGGTCAGGCAAACACTGTGGTTTCCCCTCACATGGAGGAAAAAAGGCAGACTAGAGAAGCCAGAAGTTCTCTCTAGCTCAAGGGCCTTCCTGAGGGCCAGATCCTCAACTGGCCTGACAGTAAAGACAAAGTGATTAATTTTGGCTACCTAAGTGGCCTTAAAACAAGCAGCAGGAAAGTCTAGCCAAGGTTAAGGAGATCAGTATCCAAACTAGGGATGGCTCAGTGGTTAAGAGCACTGTGCTCCTCGAAAGGAGCTGGGTACAATTCCCAGACCCACATGGCAGCTTATAACCACTCCAGTTCCAAGGGATCCAACACCCTCTTCTGCCTTCCATGAGCACTGGGTGTACATGTGGTGCACACACATGTAGGCAAGACACAGAAATCTTTAAGACAGTTAATATGTTAAGCTGTCTAAGGGCCTGCAGTCCTCACACATTAGATCTTATTTAGATGCCTAGTTCTTAATAAGAATTCTTGATAAGGAAAACCCTGTCCAGATATATTAAATCATAATCTGGGCTCAACATTTGCAGTGTTGTACCTGCAGCTGGGAAGAAAAAGGCATTATTAGTAGTAGTAGTAGTATTAATTAATTTTGGGGGGTTTTGGTTTTTTTTAGATGGTTTCTCTGTATAGCCTTGGCTGACCTGGAACTTGATGTGTAGCCCAGGCTAGCCTCAAACTCAGAGATTCTCCTGTCTCCACCACCCAAGTGCTGGGATTAAAGGTGTGTATCACACCACCCACTACCACCTAGACTTTAAGGCTCAAATCTTCTTAAATGCCCAGGCTAGACCTAAAAACGTTTTTATCACCCATGGAACACTCTCTCCTTCCCTGAAGAGTACTTTTCACAACTGAAATGCATCTTAACTGCCTATCTTTTCTGACTCAAGGAGGCTACCAAATACCCTGTTGTCAAACTTACTGATAAGGGGATAATATCAGGTACCCGAGGTGGAGTCCATGAGGCATTTCTGGGTACATTTGTCTCTCAGATTGTTAATCAGATGTTGACACCTGGTGTTCCCTCAACAAAAATGGAATCCAGATTTCGCCCATTGTATTAACCCCCACTGAGCGTTGTACCTGGCGTGGGCAGGATCACCTGCTGCTGAGAGGGCAGTGCCAGTGAGACAGTTGCTTTGACTTCTCCTGTACGGTTTCCAGGTACTGTCTTCCCGTGTAGGAGTCTAACATAACGAACAGCTGATTCCACAGTCACCGTTTGGCTGTGAGCCAGAACCCTTGACAACCGAGCCATCTCTCCCACCCAGCACAGTCACACTTGAATCGATACAGATGTAAAAGAGACCATTTCTCAGACCTTACCCCTGTCAGGGCTCCACTGCAGGCTTCAGCTGGCTTCATGGTTGCATTTCACCTCACTACACAAGATAAATGCCAATCATGATGCCGTTAAGGTTCTTTCTTACTGTTCCCCTGACGCTGATAGAAGGAACCCACAGACCTGCTCTGAACTTAAACTAGCTGATGAAAAGCTTCTCTAACTTGAGACAGACTAATGGCGTACACCTGAGGTGGACAATAATAGCAATGAAACTGTCAATCTGACACCCGAGGTGAAGCCTGCCAGGGGTTATGTGGGTGGCTTTCTAGCCTGACCTCTTCCCCTCATAAGGCAAGTCTGCCCCGTTCCCTTAACTACACCCTCAGCAGGAACTATAGTAGGAACTGTCTTGCTCCATAGGCTGCAATGCTCCCGCACTCACGTACCATGAGGTACCAATAGCTAGCATATGTTTGGTATCTTCAGCATAGATTTACTGTGGCCCTCACAGAGGCACTCCTGCCACTGCCCTCCCTACATCGTCCTCTTGTCAGCTTGAAGTGTGTACCCCTGGATCCCTAACAGAAGTTAGGGTGACCCCTGAGATGGGGAAATGAGAGACCAGGAGTTAGACCAGTGGTTCCCAACCTGTGAGTCCAGGACCCACAGATATCCTGCATATCAGATATTTACATTACAATTCATAACAATAGAAACATTGCAGTTATGGAGTAGCAACAAAAGCTTGACAGTTGGGGGTCACCACAACATGAGGAACCTATGAAAGGGTTGTAGCCTTGGGAAGGTTAAGAACCCTGTGTTAGATCCCTGATAGTCCGATGGGAAAGCTGGCAATCTTCTTTCTTCCTTACCCTTCCAGCCTAGCAGGCTTTGTCTCCTGACCAGTCAGGCCCCGTGACAGTGGACAGCTCCCACAAGTCCTAAGCTAGACCAGACTCAGCACACCTTTATCTAAAGTTGTGAGCTCATTGGCTTCCCTTTCTTTCTTTAAACTGAGATGCCCTAAACTAAGGGAGGAAGAATGTCATTTCCACCCACACAAGCCCCTTAAGACACCCAGGTCTTCAGGAGAGGCCAGATTTTAGCTTCCCAAGTTCCCCTTCTGCTATACAGGGGAGTTTTCTCTCAGTGTCCCTTCCTGTATGTCTGCATACATGTATGTGTGTACTGTGTATGTGTGTATATGTATGTGTGTATATGTGTGTCTGTATATGTGTGTTCAGATGTGTGTATGAATGTGCATATGTATGAATGTGCATGTGTATGAATGTACACATGTGTATATGAATGTGCACATGTATGTGTATGAATACACACGTGTATGTGTATGAATGTGCACGTGTATGTATGAATGTATACATGTGCATCTTCATCTTCAACAAAAATATTTTTTCACCAGTTGATTCTGGTGCTGCATCTAAAATTTTCCCTGTGCTACCTTTTGTGCTTGTAATTTTGTTCCTGCCTTTTAATTCTTCAACTGGCAGAGAAAACAAACTTCCTGCAGTCCATTACATGGTAACAATTGTTTGGTCTGCTCTCCAGTGGGAAATTAGATCACTGCCTCTGAGCCCTCCACTGCTGGGCCAGGGAAGGTCCCCAGGGTGATTAATGATAGTCAGGAGGATGACAGACTATCAGGAGATGGGCACCATCGTATCTAGATTCCTGGGGGTGAAGGTAGTGCAGTGGAGGCCACAGGGCCAGCTGGGGAGTCACTGTGGCTATCTCTAGCTATAGCACAAGGGAACCATACAAATAAACGGCCACTCTAAAAAACAATGTGAAGGGCCATTGAGTACTCAGCTGAGAACAATCAGGCAAATGAGGAAGAAGGGCGGGGGGCGGGGGGCGGTGGCCTTGATAGCTGCTCAGGGGGATGCAGGAAAAAGATTGATATACACAAAATAAGCAAACCTTAATAGTTTAAGTTTTACACATCCCTAACCATCAGAAAAATGCAAATTAAGAATATTTTGAGATATTGCCTCACTCCAGTGAGAATGGCTATTATCAAGAAACCTGACTACAAATGTTGAAGAGGATATGGAGAAACAAGAGCCCTTTTACCGAAAATTAATACAATCATTGTGCAAATTAGTTTGGAAATTAAATTCCTCTTCAAAGAATTTAAAATAGAACGATCTCACAACCCAACTGTTCCCCCATGAGCACATGCTGGCTAACTCCACAGAGGTATCTGTACTCCGGTCTGTCTTAGTCTGTTATCCACACTGTAACAAGAAAATGAAACCTACCCAGTTGTCCATCAGCAGATAAATGGATAATGAAAATCTGGTGTGTGTGCATGTGTGTATGCCTGTACATGGGAATATTACTCAGCTGTGAAAAAAATGACATCACAAAGTTTGCGAGAAAATGGGTGGACTTAGAATACATAATATTAAACACAATGACATAATCTTAAAAAGGGGAAAATGCATTCTCCCTCATATGTAAATCCTAGCCTACAAGATATCTGTGTATGCAAGTAAACAAGTGTGCATGTGCGTTCAGTGTACCATGTAGAAAGGAAGAAAAGGTTAACTTTTAGGTGCCCAGGAGGGAGAGAATGCAAATGATGGACAGTTGAGGCATGACAGAGGATATGAAGCTAATTGTTCTGGTTTTAACTCTATTGCCGATGGTTTGTGGTTTTGTGGTGGGAGAGTGCACAAAAATGCATTGGACAGTGAAAATGTGAACCCAGTATGAAGCTCCAGGGCTTCTGAATGACTTATAATCATATAGAGGTTCACTGGCTCACATCACTGTGTGGGCTTTATATGCTGTCTCAAGTCAGGGTTTCTATTCCTGCACAAACATCATGACCAAGAAGCAAGTTGGGGAGGAAAGGGTTTATTCAGCTTACATTTCCACACTGCTGTTCATCACTAAAGGAAGTCAGGACTGGAACTCAAGTAGGTCAGGAGCTGATGCAAAGGCCATGGAGGGATGCTGCTTACTGGTTTGCTTCCCCTGGCTTGCTCAGCTTGCTCTCTTATAGAACCCAAGACTACCAGCCCAGGGATGGTACCATCCACAAGGAGCCCTCCCACCCTTGATCACTAATTGAGAAAATGCCTTACAGCTGGATCTCATGGAGGCATTTTTCTCAACTCCAGCTTGTGTCAAGTTGACACACAAAACCAGCCATTACATATGCCAAGTTCTTTACAGTAGGCTTAAGGGAGGGAAGAAGGGAGGAAGAGAGGAAGGGAGGGAGGGAGGGAGAAGAGTGGGAAGGAAGGAAGAATAGATGGAGAGATGATGAACAGAGGGACAGAGGGACAAGAACAAAGTCAAGGGAGAGATGGCATGGCAGCCTGAATCTCCTTGAGACAAGAGTAAAAATGTTAACCTTTGGGCTTCCTGAATGAAAGGGGAGGCTGTTCTGAGAGACTGTGGGAACAGCCTGTCTTTAGCACTGCCCTTGACCTGGGTGCCAGGGACAAGGGTCAGACAGTGCTGGCCCTCAGGCACAGGGAGAGCACTTGGGGCCCTGGGTTCCCACATAGAGGGTACCCCAACCCCCACACGCAGTGCCCAGTAGGGCCAGGAGCTGCCCTCTCCCACCCTCTCCCATGGTGTAAACATGGATGGGGAGGGGCCACCCAGAGGGGCTGGTCCAGGCCCCCTACTGAGCAGGTCATTCCAGCATTTCCAAGACTCTGAGACTCAGAAAGCTGCATCTCCTAACAGAGGGGTTTTGTTCCAGCTGGCCTGGGGGTGTTTTCCCTCTTCACACAGGGGCAGAACTACTGAGGCGGGTTTATGTTGTTGTTACTTTCAGCTTTACAAAATGTAAATGTGGACATTCACACAGGCTGGAAGTAAACAGCACTGTGTGCTATAGCTCTGGCAGTCGGTGGGGTGGGGGTGGGGGTGGCCCAGTCCACAGCTCCCCTCAGTAGATGGAGAGGCTTGACCTGGGATACTCCATATTCCATCCTCTGAGAGTACCTGTGAGGCTCTAAACCACAAAGGTCTGAAGAGAAGTCTTTCCTGCAGCCAGAAGGGGACATAGTGAAGCACTCTTGAAATCCTAGGCCTAGGCTGAGGCAAGGTTAGAAAGGTGGAAGCCAGTCTGAACGACACACAGTGAGAGTGTCTTAAAAGAGAAATGAGAACATTCTGAGGTTGAAGGTTCCTCCTGCTTCCAGAATGTTGCTACAGAAGCAGCTGATTGGGCTGCTCCTGACACCCAAACCAGGGTGGTTTTTCTTTAAAAACAAAAACCCATACATGTATACATCATGGAATTTGCAGGCAAATGGATGGAACTAAGGGGAAAAAAATTATCCTGAGTGAGGTAAACCAGACCCAGAAAGATAAATATGGCTGCACTGGCTGGTTTTGTGTCAACTTGACACAGCTGGAGTTATCACAGAGAACGGAGTTTCAGTTGAGAAAATGCCTCCATGAGATCCAGCGGTAACGCATTTTCTCACTTAGTGATCAAGGGGGGAGGGCCCCTTGTGGGTGATACCATCTGCGGGCTGGTAGTCTTGGGTTCTATAAGAAAGCAGGCTGAGCAAGCCAGGGAAAGCAAGCCAGTAAGTTACATCCCTCCATGGCCTCTGTATCAGCTCCAGCTTCCTGACCTGCTTGAGTTCCAGTCCTGACTTCCTTTGGTGATCAACAGCAGTGTGAAAGTGTAAGCTGAATAAAACCCTTTCCTCCCCAACTTGCATCTTGGTCATGATGTTTGTGCAGGAATAGAAACCCTGACTAAGACAATGGTATATAGTCACTTATATCTAGATATCTGTGGACCTAGAGAGGCAGAGAGAGGGTACTAGGAGGGAGACATATGGATCTTCCAGGAAGGGGAAAAGGATTTTATGGGTGGACTGGAGTGGGAATGGGGGGAGCTAAAAATGGGAGAATCGGGTAGGGGGTGAGGGAAGGAATGAGGGGAGAGACATGGAGAATTGAAGAGCATTGGGCAACAATATGGAAACTAGTGCAGTAGAAACTTCGTATCGTGTATGAGGGGATCCTAACGAAGTCTCCAAGGAATGAGGGAGACAGAACCCCTACTGTTCTTCTTTCTTTCTTTTTACTCAACTAAGCATCTACTGCCAGGTCTGGGTTTCATCCACTTGAGCTGTTGACTAAAAGGGCCCCACGGAAACCCCCAAACAACACAGGCTGTTGCCAAGACCTTAGATTGCTCTCCACAACCTGACAGCAAGGCTCCTTTGCAGAATACAACACCCACACAACTCTCTGAACTTGGAGAGGATGAACTGATACCTACAGAGAACCTCACCCCCATGTTCTAGTGTCTATGACACAGAATGGCACTCTGTGGACTACCGAAAGAAAAGAGAAACACCAACCCAACCACTAAACCTTTGATCTATAATCTGTCCTGACTACAAAATATGCCAGGGCAATGTTGGCACAAACATGTGGGAGGAGCCAGCTGATGTCTGATTTCAAGTGAGGCCTACTCCAAGAGATGGAACCCATGCCTGACACTGCTTGGGTGACCAAGGACCAGAGTGTAGATAGCCCAGAGAGCTAGGGGAAAACCAGATACTAGTGGGGAAACAAACAAAAAACCTCCTAAGATTTCTGCTGTACTCATAGATCAGTACCTTATTCAGCCCTCATCAGATAGGCTTCCTCCTGCAGCAGATGGGAACACAGAGCCCCACAGCCAGACACTATGTAGAAAGACACACCTTGGAACACACAAATCTAAACAAGATGTCTCCATCAAATCCTTCCCCTCAGAGTTCAGAGAGCCACAGTTGGCTTGGTTTGTTCAACTTCAACATGAGGGTTTTCATTTTACCTGACTCTATTTTGTCATGTTTGGTTGTTATCTACTAGAAGCCTGTTCTGTCCTCATGACAGGCAGAAAGGGGGTAGATCCAGATGGGACTGGGAGGAGCAGAGGGAGGGGAAATCATATTCAGATCATATTGCATGAGAAAAGAATCTATGTTTGAGAACCCAGGAAAACCAGCTCCAAACATGTACTACAATGAATTGTGGTCATTATCACCACTGTTACGCTCTCTCGCCACAACCTGCTACCCCGAAAGTCTTTTCCCAGCAAGCTCCCCATTTTCACTTTTGTCTTTAATTTATTTATTTTATGTGTAAGAGCATTTTGCCTACCTGATTGTTGCCCATGGAAGTCAGAAGGCGGCACTGGATCCCCTGGAACTTACGATCAGGAGTTACAGGCGATTATGAGTCTCCATGTGAGTGTTAGAAATCAAACCCAGGTCCTCCGCAAAAGCAACAAGTGCTCTAAACCACTGAGCCAGCTCTCCAGCAGTGTGTGTGTGTGTGTGTGTGTGTGTGAGAGAGAGAGAGAGAGAGAGAGAGAGAGAGAGAGAGAGAGAGTCCCATTGAGTTGAAGTAGATTGCTTGCGTGAGTTTGGTTATTGACTAGATTATGATCAAATATCAATGGTCTCTCCCCTAGCAACCATTAACTGCTAGCATTACTTCAGAGAGGAATGGGAACACATAAGCCCTTCCACCACTGGCGACAGAATGGTTACCAGCCCAATCTTATGCTGGTAACCACAGCTTGTGAGTTCATGGGTCCAAAGAAGACTGTTTTGTGTACAGAAAACATCTGTTTAGGGCTGAGTGCTCAACAGTCACTTATTCTCAATACTTTGACCAGTTAACAGAAACTTTTCTGAACAAGGCTGACAACTGGATCATATGCACATAAGAGTGTTTAGAAGGCATTTTGATATTATTTCCATTGAGTAAAACAACAGTAGTGGGTTCTGTTACCAGTAACCATGTTTATAGTACACAGATGAGTATGCCTATGGAATGGGCCTCCATTCCAATCAGAAAGCTGTTGCCTATTCCCCAATAGTTATGCCTCTGTTTCACAAGTGGGCACACCTTTCCTGGCAGGTTATTACTATAGCCTTCAGAAACCCAAGACTTTTGACCATGTCCTGGACAGCTGCAGCCCAAGCTACTGAGAGCTGTCCTCATCCTTTTGGCTCCTGAAGCTTATACTGTGTCACGTTTACTCTCACACCAAATCTGTTCATTTATCCAACCAGTCCATGAGGTCAGAGATGGACAGCACAGAGATGGGACGAGAGTGATAAAGAAGAAAGTAAAACACAGGACTACCATACTGGGTGGATGAGTGGTGGCCACAGAAACAACAGCCAGTACTGACTTAGAATATGTGATGTGCTGGGTAGTGTAAGCTCACTTAATTCTTCCATCTCTGAGACAAGCCTGTGCAATCCTAATTTACTGAAGAAAATTAAGTAGACTGACAATATCACAGAGTCAGTAAGTGGTATTGTTGAGACGATATGCCCAAAAGGCTGGGCACAGTGGCTGGCTACGTACTTGTAGTTCTGGCAGTGAGGAGGCTGAGGTTGGAGTATCAGGAGTTCGAAGTCAACCTGGGCTGCCTAGTAAGACTTTACCACACACCCTTTTCCCAAGAGGAAAACGCCTGAAAGCTGTTCCCTAGTGTAAGCCCTCAATTTTCAGAAGCTGTGGACATCAACCAGCCCCTAGCAGGGGGGATGCTACAGCAGAAAGGCACTGGATGCAGATGTGTTTGACCCCTGCATTCCTGTTTGCAGCTAAGATTGTTCACAAAATGCCTAGTTTGCCAGATCAAAGCTAATCTGACCCCAATTTAAGTTAGTCTTAAAGAGAGGCAACCACAGCTATTTTTACCCTCCTATTGTTCAGTCGTGCTGGGGCCATCGAATGCCACACCGCTAGAGAACGACTCGGAGGCTCCAGTGAGCCAGCATCTGAGTCCCAGGACAGAACAGTGTAACCTTCAAGCAGTGAGTCAGGCATTATTGCAATGTGTGTACAGCCGGGGTCCCGGAACACAAGAGAGCTTAGACAGGAAGTGAAGCGGCCTCACCCCGGGGGTCCTCCTACCACTCCATAGGAAGCTATCTGTTGCCAATGACCAAATGGTGGAGGCGGGAGAAGTGTGGTAACAGCCTGTAGAGGGCTCACCATGAGCTGACAGGGTGCTCAGGAAGCAGAGGTAAGGTGAGAATTTAGTGCAGAGCTTGTGGGTGGCATCTGCCAGTCTGAGACATGAGGAGTGAAACAAGGTCATACCGTGAGAGGAATGAACATTAGAAAGGATCCAAAGGGAGAGTCTGCCTGCTAGCCACCCCTCTTGCCCATCCCCTGGGAGCCATGAGGCCCAGCTGGCACCGTGGCCTTTCTCCTCTCTACCATGAAGTGCAGGTAAGTGCTTCAGCCAGGTGTGTTTTGAGCTCGGTGCTGAGAACCTTTCCCGTGTCTCAGACTCTCCCCCTTTGCTTGCCAGCCAGCCCAATATACAGATGGGAGACCAGCTCTCAAAAGAAGCAGAGAACCAGGATCATTCACTAGGCCCCTTGTTGTAATCCCGAAAGCAATTACGTCCTGTCCTTCCTCCTCCCCCACCCTCCCACCCCAATTCTCCCTCATCCCTGTCTTTCATGACTATTCAGGAGCTAAAAGACAAATCCTCCATAACTAGAACTTTGCTTAGGCAAAACCTACTCTTGACAAGATGGGTTTTCTGTCCTCGCTCAAGTATTTCCTCTCAGCTCTGAAAGTGGGACTTACCATTTAATGACATCAAGTCAGGCCAAGAGAGGGTTTGGATTGATAACAGAAGTTTACTTGCCTGTCAGATCTCCACCACAAACACCTAACCATCACCATGCAGTGGGGACAGGTTCCTAAGGGTAGGATGTGGGTCAGGAATCAGTCACCCTGCAAACTGGAGGCTGGAGAAAAACAGAGGCTGCTGTAGGAGAGGAGCAGCTTCGGACTAAGGCGAACACTGAGCTCAGCTGCCATGCTCTGGGCTTCACAGTCAGGTATGGCAGAGGAGACTCTGGGAAACTCCAGTTTATTACAGTTCCTGGCTTCAGTGAGCCACAAGGGAAGGAGAGAGCAGATGATAAAAAAGCCAGAGGAGGGGTATGCACTTGACCTGTGATTTTTTTTTTTTTTTTTTTAATCTCCTGGGGAAAAGCAAGGTGCCCAAGAAGGGCTAGTTTCGATAATGTCCACATACTTCCAGCCACTAGGTTCCTGGGTTGATTATGACAGAAGATAGTGCCTGCAAGGGTGTATGGGCCAGAGACAGAGCAGGCTGCAGGGCTGGTCTGTATCTCAGAGGCATGCTTCAGTCGGGGCCCTTTGTTGTCTACAAGAGCTGACTGGCCCAGAGGGCAGCCAGAACAAGTTTCATAAAATATCAAATATCCTGCTATAGAAAGATTTAAAAAACATTTTTTTAAAACACAAAATAATATTGTGTTCTTAGCCCCAGGGTCTCGATGTTCAGCTCTGGAGGGGAGGGGAAGGTTCTCTCTGGAGGTGAGCAATCCCTGAAGCTCCGACTTAGATGGCATGAGGCTATGTCAGAGCTAATGACAACCTTGAGCTGACCCCTCTGAAGCAAGACTCAAAGGCAACCCTGCAGTACACAGAAGTGTGTAACTTGATGCTGTCTGTCCAGATATGAGATTTGATGCTGGCCATTCCATTTGTACCTTGAGCTGAGGCGTGCATGCTACAAGACACTTGCTCTTGGCAGCTTTGTGTGACAGCCTGCTGCTTTCTCCACTCGGCCCCAGCAAGTCTTCAGATAGAACAGCCAGGAAGGACATCAACACTGGCTTCGGCAAAGTCCAGAGCAGCTGGAGGGAAGAAACCCTTTCCCAGCAGAGAGACCTCGATGGCCTCTCAGACCTGTCCACCTGGGAGAGGAGCTGGCCCAACAGCACCAATAAAATAAACCAACCAAAAAATGAGTGGCAAGCAGGCAGGCAGGGCAGCTTCCGGAACACATACCATAAACTGTCACTCAAATCCAGATCACCCAGTAAAGGCCTGGTGACATCACTCAGGACAACCTGGAAATGATTGGCCTGCTTTGGGTGGTAGGTTGAACCATGAGAAGGCAGCAGTCTTGCTGCCATCCCTGCACCTTCCCAACCTGTTCCCTCAGCCCACCCCTTGCAGGCTAAGGATGGCAGAAGACTGGGGAACAGGCCTGCTGTGGAAAATCCCCATATAGCACCCACGGCTTTCTCTCATACTGGAAACCACAGTTCACACCTCCCCACAAGAAGGAATCACTGACAGTTGGAAGGCGATGAAATTGATAATTATGGTAATCCTGACATTTTTGTGTGTACCTACTCTGCTACTGAATAATTATCTTCATAATACAAAACCTTACCGTTTACACTGCAAGTTTCTCCAGTTTGTTCAATCACACGAAGTGTCTTTATGTCAGCTCACTAAGGATTTAGAACATACTTCCTACAGGAAACACCACTCCCTCTTTGAGCAACCATAAAAGCCCCCTCACGGCACCCCCCTCCCCCGAGCTCCCCAGGAGCCTGGGCGGGGTTGAGAGTCTGTGTGGGTCTGAGAATTAGGGCCTTTGAGAACTGACTGGATTTCTTTTTCCGTGGACTATCTGTTCCTCTCATTTGCTTTTATTTTACATATATGAGTGATTGCCTGCATTTTCATATTGCGCTATATGAGTGCCTGCCCACAGAGACCAGAAGAGGACAGCTAATCCCCTGGAGCTGACTTACAGGCAGTTGTAAACTGCCTCATGGGTGTTGGGAACCAAATTAAGGACCTCAGCAAAAATAACAAATGCTATTAAATACTGAGCCATCAATCCAGCCCGTCCCCTTCCCTCCACCCCACCCCCCATGAGTAGTCTTTTTTAAGTTAACTTAAAAGAATACATTTTTGTAAGCAACATTTTAATTTTTGTGGCAAAAATTTTTCCCAGTTTGTCACTCTTTTGACCTTGTTTATACTGGAGGGTTTTTGTTTGTTTGTTGTGTTTTTTAAAATCTAGTTGGTATGCAGATTTACTTTCTTAGTATTTTGTTCAACTAACTTTTCCATGGCAGTGGTTCTCACCCTTCCTAATGCTGCAACCCTGTACCACAGTTCCTCAGTGCGTGGTGACCCCCAACCATAAAACTATTTCGTCGCTACTTCACAACTGCAATTGTTGCTACTGCTACTGTTATGAATCATCATATAAATATCTGTGTTTTCAGATGGTCTCAGGCGACCCATGTGAAAGGGGCATTCCACTCCAAGGGATCTCTACCCACCACTTGAGAACCACTGTTCTAGAACGTTTTGTAATGCTTAGACTTTTTATTGGGCTAGAGAGAAGGCTCAACAATTAAGATCTCTGGCTGCTCCTCCGGAAGATCCTGACTTGATTCCCAGACCCACGTGATGGCTCACAACTAACTCCAGTTCCAGAGAATCTAATACCCTCTGCTGTTGCCATTCTTGGGCACCACATGTGCATATGTCATCTACATACAGGCAAACAAAACACAACACACATAAAATAAATACCTTTTCAGAAACTAAAAAAGAAAATGGGGGGCACTTCTTTGCTGATATGTGTTAAGTTCTTGGAAATCAGATGCTTTCCTGGTTTTATTTTATAAGGTTAAGTACTGGCTCCACCTAGAATCCGTTCACAGAGGAAGTGAGTAGGGGTAAGGTCTTGGTCTGTGCCAGCTGCTATAACAGATTACCCTAGACCTAGTGACTTAAACCACACCTCCTTAAACTGTCACCAGCCATGTAGGGCCACATAACTGAATGTGGGGGCAGGGTTACAAACCCTTGGCAACACTACAAAGCTTCTGAATGCACACCCAAACAAAACTTAGTTCAAAATCAATTGTGTAACAAGCCTGGATGTTTCGGCAGCGCGCTCCCTGGTATCACGTGACCGCTCTGCAGCCTTGTTTCAGAACACACTGCCGTGTGCCCGCTTTGCCCACAGTCACACGGCACCAGTGAACACTTCCTGTTAGCACCTCAGAATTGAGACTCTTTTTTACCATGAGCTGTAGCATGTTATGTTCACTGTATATACAAAGTTTCTGACTAATAGAAATGTAATAGTTGGATTACAGCATGGAAGATATCATTATATTGTGTTAAAATGTTTGGTTTTAAAAGTTGCTGTTTGAATGCTTGGCTTGAACTTTTTTTTTTAATCACTCATTAAATTTAGGTTTGGGATTAAGAGAGACTTCCCTACGATTTCTGAAATGGTCCAAAACACACTTCTGCCATTTTGTTTTACATATTTAGGCAAAATGGCATTCTTAGCATTCACAATTATAAAATCAAAATATCAGTCAACTCTGAAAAACTTGTTGACAGTACTCTATATCCTGCAGTATAAAACATTTAGCCAAGATTTAATCTCTATGTAAAAACAAGCTCATCAATCTCATTAGTCAGCAAATTCTCTTTAATCTTTAATAAATAGTAAACACATATGTATATGGAAGATTTTTAAAATAAACTTTATATTATCAGTAAATGTCTTATTTGTATACCTATTTTATATACCCATATACCTGTGGTCAAGTAAATATTTCTCTAGTGGAAACATTTTAAAAGGGTCTGGCTTAAACAGCCAACATATATTTCTCAAAATTCTTGGACTTAAAAGTCCAAGATCACAGTGCTAACAGATCTTGTATCCGGTGAAGTCCTGTTTCCTAGCTTGTAAATAGCTGTCTTCCCACATGGGAAGGAGGGAGTAACAGGGAGGGTCAGGAGTGAGAACGAAAGAATCAGTATGATTTTGTTTTATGCAATTGAGCATGCAAGTCTGGAACTCCAAGGACAGACCTAGACTGGAGACAAAAATGTAGAAGGCTTCAGAACGCAGGTGGTGTTCAAGGTCATGAGAATGGGTGGGCAAACAGAGACGTGGGAGAGGAGCAGAAGGAGCATGGAAGTGAACAGTAGAACAGAAACTTTCAGGGATTAGGCAAAGAAGGGGAGCCAGCCCAGCAGACAGAGTGGGAAGCCACAGGGAAGGTGGAGGACACCAGACACAGGAGTTGTCATGGAAACAACACTGTGTTTCAAGAAGCGGCTAACCAATGTCATTTACCAAGACGGAAAGCTAGGCAGTACAATAAAAGTTTCCATGGAATTGTGCTGAATCAAACAGAAAAGAAAGAAAATCCAAGTTCCTAGAGTCACCACAGGGCAGAAGAAATGAAAATAACTAATCTTCAAGAAAGGTGACTATAGCCAGGCATAGTGGCACAAACTTTTAATCCTAGCACTTGGGAGGCAGAGGCAATCGGAATCCCTGAGTTCCAGCCAGGGCTACACAGAGAAACCATGTTTCAAACAAAACAAAACAAAACAAAACGATGAAAATAAATGAGACTTTGAAGAAATAAAGAAGAGATGGAGTCCTCTTCTATGCTGGGCCAGCTCTGCCTCCGTTCAGAGACTCATCCAATTATTTTGATTGGATGGCAGCACCTTTTCTTCACAAACACAATCAAAAAACATGTCACTTTTAAATGTTTTCCCAGAATATCAGTGGGATTCTAAATGGAAGGAGAAGCTAACCAACCTGACCAGAATTCTGCACCAGTTACATCCACTGTGATATTAAGTCCTCATCACAACCTTGTGATCAAAATGTCATCACCCCTATATTACAGATGAGAAAGAAAGCTGGGGGGGTGGGGGGGGAAAACAGGCCAAGCTCACTCACTCACTGAGCTGGTGAGCGATGCAGCTGGGACTCACACCCAAATGTATCTGCTTACACAGCACAGACCCCTTTCACCACACCCCCACCACACCCTACTGCCAACCTGGACAGAGTACAGAATACAACATGGAGGAGTTGGGGAGTTGGGAAGCAAGAAATTGGCGTTAAAAGAAAAACCCCACGCCTTCTATACTTCATACATGGGCTTCTAAAGTTCCCCTTCCTTCAGTAAAATTACTCGGGTGTTTTACCAGGTCCATACAGGTTTTGTTAAGCACTCTGAATGTCTGCAAAAGGCCTGAGGCTTTCTGATGCTGGCACAGGAAGGCACCAGCACATCACCTTCTGCAAACTCCCTTAATTTTTTTTCACTGTGCTATGACCCCATGACCGAAAACAACTTGGAAGAGGAAAGGGTTTATTTGGCCACACTTCTGCATCACAGCCCATCATCAGTGGAAGCCAGGCTTGTACTCAAGTAGGATCCTGGAGGTAGGAACTAAAGTAAAGACCATGGATGCTATTTACTGGCCTGCTTTCCATTGCTTGTTCAGTTTGGCTTTTTTTTTTTAAACAACCCAGGACCACCTGCTCAGAGTAGGCATTGCCTACAGTGGAATTGGCCCTCCACATCAATCAATCATTAATTAAGAAAATGCACCACAGACTTGCCTACAGACCAACTTGATGAAGACAATTCCCTTTCCTGGGAGACTCTAGCTTGTGACAAAAACTAACCTGCCCAATTGACTGACCCTTTGTCAAGTTGACACACAAACAAAATGCATCATTAAACCATAAACCTTCTTTTGTTTGTCCCCAAGATCACATTAATATTAATAACACAATATAAAATACAGTTCGACCTTAAAGTTCAATGTCTCTTTAAAATATTTAACTCTTAACTGCATGGGTGCCTGTGAAATAAAAAACAAGAAATTCTTATTCCAAGAGGGAAGAACCAGGCTATAGTTATAGTCAGATCAAAGTGAAACTAAAACCCAATAGTGTAAGGACTTCACATCTCCTGGACTCTAAAGTATTTAGGCAGGTCTTTCTGCTGTCTGTAGCTTGTTTTCCAGGCTTAGGTCAGCCCACTCCACATCGGTTCCTGTCCTTGGCACATATCCTACTAGCCCAGCATTTCCAATATCCTGGGGTTTCTACTGCAACTGAGGCTGCACCTTCACCAATGGCCTCTCCTGGACATGCACAGTGCCAAGCCTCAGTTGCTCTCCATGACTCCTTCACACCTTCAAAGCCAGCACCATGTGGGAGACTTTACACTCTAATGGCCAAATTCTGCTGCCATGTAAATAAATGCACAACCTTGGCCATCTCTGAACTACAGCTCCTGTGTGCTGACTCTGAGGAAACACTTCTCAGAAGAATTCACCTCAATGATGGGGCCTCTTATGAATCACAGATGGTTCTTCAGCCCCAATGATTGGCATCTATTGTCCCAAGGAAACACACGTTTCACTTCCAATGATTCCTAAGTATCACACACATGGCTCCAATAGAGCCTTTGCTTCCCCCGAATCTTCACACGCCAAGCTCTACTATCTGCATTTCTCTCTTTCTTTCCCTACTCCTCCCATTTTTCAAGACAGAGCTTCTCTGTGTAGCCTTAGCTGTCCTGAAACTCACTCTGTAGACCAGTCTGGCCTTAAACTCACAAAGATCTGCCTGCCTCTGCCTCTTGAGTGCCAGGATTAAAGGAGTGAGCCACCACCACCCAGCGCTTTCATTCTTACACATTCTTATCACCCAAGTTCCCACAATAAGCTCTAGGTCAGGACCCTCCTAGCAATAGTCCACACTGTCCTAGTTTGCCGTCCATCACTGGGATAAGAACACCGTGACCAAAACCAACCTGGAGGAGGAAAAGGCTGATTCAGCTTCCACTTCCACATGCTAATCCATCGAGAGAAGCAAGAGCAGGAGCCTAGAGGTGGAATTGAAGCAGAGACCACAGGGGAATACTCTCTACCGGCTTCTTCCCCCATGACTTGCTCAGCTTTGCTTTCATATACCACCCAGGACCACCTGTCTAGGGTTGGCACTGACCACAGTGGGCTGGGCCCTCCCACGCCAATCGTTAATCAAGAAAATGCCCTACAGATGCGCTTATAGGACCATCTGATGGAGTAATTCCTCAGCAGAAGTTCCCTTTTCCCAGATGACTCCTGTTTGTGTCCAGTTTACAAAAACAAACCAGCACAAACATATTGATTAATAATGCCTCAATGTGTGTTTTATTCGTTTTGTTTTTGTTTTGTTTTGTTTGTTTTTGTTATGTTTTGTTTTGGTTCTTTAGACAGCTCTATTTAAGCCTCTCTACAGAGCTCTGTCTGTCCTAGAAACTTGCTAAGTAGACTAAGGTGACCTTGAAAATCCACCTGCCTTTACCTCCTGAGTGCTGGAATTAAAGGCTTGTGACGCCACACCTGGCTTCTTAATGTATGTTTTAATTAATACCTAACATGGTAGCATACCCACAGCAACTAAGGAAGATGGATGCATTAACTTATTTGATTGTAGTAATCATTTTGTAATGTATGTGTGCATACAATCAAATGTATGTGTGCACGCAATCACTTTGTAATGTATGTGTGCACGTAATCATTTCCTACATCAAGCATCTTCAATTTTATATCTTAGACAAACACAATTAGCCACCACCCCTTGGTTTCTCTAGTCTCTTTTCCAGGGAGTGGGTAAATTGCCTCTGCCCCTTACAAGAAGCACCCCTGCCCTGCACGTATTGTCCCAGAGAGAGGCAGTTGCAGCCACAGCACCAGTGAGACCAGTGTCTAGGGAGTGCCACAGTAGCTGCTACAACAGAGGAAGGTATCCTCACCATATATGGGTTTGGTGTCAGGGGCTAGGATACCCCACCCAGCCGTGCAACATCCAGAAAGGTACAGAGTGGCCCTGGAACCCTGTGAGCAGCCCACTATCCTGCTCATTAGCCCTGCCCTGTTTCATTAGCTGTGTGATCACTTGCTTTTGCTTGCAGCTCTGACTGATAAAATGATTTTGTATTTTCTTGGTTAGGAGGGAATTCCTTTAGGCCTTCATATCTTCAGTTCTTACAAGTGTATCGAATACCCAGGGTCCCTGGCCCATGGACAGTGTGGATGCAATGGCCTCCCGCTGAGCTATGACATCTGATACTGCCAGATTCCCTTTGCAGAGCTCCAGCTGCCATGATCTGATCGTGCTCACTGCGGATGTATGCTCCTGCTTCTCAACTTGGCTCAGGGAAAACCCAGCTGTTCCTCAGCCCTGCCTGCTCTTCCCCAGGACTCTACAGAGCCTGCAACTCTCTAACTGTTTGCTGCATTGAAGGAAAACAAATAGAAAAGTCCCTGCTGTTGAAACTTCACTGAAGCATCTCATAGGTTGTGTCTTGTTTGCACTGTTTGCTGGACTTTACCTGAAATTGGACGAAATTGTCACCTGGGGCTGACACTGGATGACTCAAACTGTGTCCCTGGAAACTCCTCAGGGGTTCCTCAGGCCGCTCTTGATAAAGACACTCAGTGTGACTCACACACAAGCCCAAGATAATTTCTAACCATCAACACTGACAAATATTCCAACTATGCCTGCAGAATGTGTTGTTCCTTCACTTAGGGCTATGTCTGAGGATCCTAAGACTTCCCGGAAGCCTCCTCGAACTAATTACATGTGTGGTAAGCTGAAGAGACTCACTGGGTTCTGAGGTTGAGAGACATGAATGTCACGTACTCCCTTGAATATAAGGTTCTTGGTCAATAGTCTCATCTTTTCCAAAAAGTGTTTTGCCATGTGACCTGCCATAGCTTCCATTAAAGTAGGGGAGGGCACAGATTCTGTAACCTCAAAATGTGAGGCTTGGTCCTAGTACAGTGAAGAAGCTCACAGGCTAGCATCATACCCAACTCGGGGCTGTTGGTGACATGTCCATACCAGCTTCTGATGGCACCACCCATGTGGCTTATTCTATCCTAGAAAAGTTCTTGCTGTTTCCCTCCTGTCTTCCTCTGTCGGCTACTGAATATTCCGACCACCAGAACCTGGAACAGCAGAAGGAGGCTACAGCTTTCCCCTCTAAGAAGCAGCATGTTCTTCAGAAAGATTTAGGGTGCTATGCATTTCAAGTCTTAGCCACAGATTGGTGTGACCTGGTGGGAGGTGACATCTTCTCCCCAAGGGCCTTACACTTGTACCACTTGAGAGCCACAGGACCTCAGAGACTGCTCTCAACCTCTCATTTTACAGTCACCCGATGCAAAAACAAAAGCAGAGGATCAAGTAGTGATGCATTCAGGGCTGAGACATAGGAAATACACTTATGCTTCATCTATGGGATCCTTTGGCCCAGCCTTAAAGCCCAGCGTGTGGTCTGGAGAAGGAAACTGGCCAGCACAACTCTGAATTCTTCACAGCACAAATCCAGCCAAAGACAGGAGGGGATGAGAAACAGGTCAGTGGTCAGCCAATCTTAGAGAACAACTACAAAGCTCTGCCTCCCCGAAAGACGCCCAAGCACCATGATTACTCAGATTTATTGGAGCTCTGACGTCAGGGAAGGTCCTCAAAGCAATGAGCTTCTGAGGAAAAGCTAAACCCATCTAAACCATCTGGGACCTCCATCCACAACATCATTTTCTATTTCTCTACTACAGAACAAACATAAGGCCCCATTTCTCTCAACTTTGAAGTAGTTCATTCTGCATACACGGCCTCCATCTCCATCCACCTCCACCGCTGCTGGAAGGAACAGGCGCTAGATCCAAGCAGGAACTCCAAATCTTGGTGATAGAAAATCTAAGCGTGCTGGGGCTGACTGGGACTCACGTAAATTGAGCCCTGGACGATACACCACAAAAACTCCCAGCTTCTATGAAGCCAAGAGGGAGATACTCAGATTACTTCTGATTAAGAAGATCTTAAACTGAACAGTAGCCTACAAAGATACCAGTCCTTAATGCCTGGGAATATTCTACCTCACAAGGGAAAAGAGCTCTGCAGATGGACTAATGTAAGCGGTTGGAGAGATCGTGCTGCATGACCTGGGTGGGCCCAACGCAGTCACAAGGTCCTCACAGAGGGAAAAAGGAATACAGCAGAGAATGAGAAGCAATCAGATTTTCCAGAAGCTTCTAAGAAAGCATTGCCAGCACATTGGGTTTCAGATTTTTAAACTTTAAATGGTTAGAGAATAAATGTGTTTTGATTTAAGCCACTGAAATTTTGTTTTGTTTTGTTTTAAAGTGGCTACATTGGAACTACTGCAGAGATCTAGTTAGAACCAAGAGGGAACCCAGCATAGTGCTGTGGACTTGGTCTCCTGGCACTGGGGGACTCTGTAACCTCAAGTAACAGAAAACACAAATCAACTTAGCTTATACAAGTCCTAAGGCAGGCGGGTCCACACTCAGTTGACTAGGTGACCAGTGATGTCATGGAACAGCTCAGTTCTTGTCATTCTCCATCTTTGTTTTCATTCACAGTGTAGATGCCAAAGCTGCAGACAGCACATCTAGGTACATCGTGGCATACTCAGGATGAGAAGTCATTGCATCTTTGAGTCTCTTGTTGAGAATAACAAAAACTGTATCAGAGCATCTATCCTACTGCTGCTCCTCTCTGAGGCCATATTTCCCCTCCCATCTCTTCCTGCCCATGGCTAAACCAGTCAATGCTGAGATAAATCATACCACTTTAATGATGTGGGCTAATGGGGTCCCGCCCCAGAAGCCAGACTCCCTGAAGTATTTGGCTATTGAGCAATGAGCAAGCACCAAAACTGAATTATTTGAGCCAAGAAGAAGTAAATCCTTTTCCCAGAGCATCTACTCCACTGGTGTATGGCTGGGTATCACAGACACAGGCATATCCTTGCTGGATTCCAGATAGCTGGGACACATGCAGCTATTCTTCACCTCGGGAGGAACAGGCTCTTGTTGGTTTGCTTCCATCACCATGGAGACCAGGTCGGCCTTGGAGATCAAGTTCCCTTTTGTCTGGCCCATTGCTTTGATGCCTAGAAAACCATATGGGGTTTAGGTGATAGCACTGAGTCTCACTGTGTGCTAGCTCCACTCCTCCAGCACCCACCACTGAGCTGGAGAAGAACTGGGGATGCTTTCCCCAGGAGGAAGCTGAGGGTGTGGCAGGGACCTAGGGCTTCTGGGCTGTCCTGTAAGCCTATCCTGTTATTGCCTGGTACAGTGCTCAACTCTCTCAGCCCAGCCACCTGCAGCTCCCTCAACTTGATCATGAATGAGCCCAGAGTGAGGAAACTGGGGAAACCAAAATAAAGTTTACTTAATTTGTTATTATCCTAGTTTTCATTTTTTAGCTTTGGCAAATAGTTCTGCTTATAGCATCATGGGACACTGAATGAAGGATACATAGAAACTCTATATTGTTGTAACTTTCCTGTTAATCTACAGTTATTTTAAACAGTAAATTCATTTTTAAATTATTTTTGATATGTATGTGTTCATGTTCATGGGGAAGTACACTTGTGTGCTCAAATGCATGTGGACATGGATATGCATGCATGTGGATACTGGAATACAGTTTTAGATGGCATTTTTTTAAGCATCACCCACCTTGGTTTTTGAGATAGGGTCTATCACTGGCCTGGGGCTCACCTGGAGACCAGGATGCACAGCCAGTGAGCCTCAAGGATCTGCCAGTCAGTGCCGCCCAGTGCTGGGATTTTAAGTATGTGCCACCATGACTATAGGTTCTGGGAATCAACCTCAGGTCCTCTTATTTACATGGCTAGCACTTTACTGCCTAAGCTATTTCCCCAAGCCCAATACATTTATTTTAAAGGCAACAGTATGAGGAGAAGATAAACCAGTGTTGGGCTCTGCCTGGCAGTGTCACACCATACCCTGTCTCATCCCCACATGGCACTGGGGATATCTCTGCTCACTTGAGAATGCTTTGCCCAGCTCCAACTCAACAAGAGGAAGAAGGATTTTAAGGAAAGTTAAACTCAAAAGGTGGGCTGGGGAGATGGGTCGGTCAGCCATATAAACATGAGGACCTGAGGATAGACACTCCAACGCCCACATAGAAAAGCAAGGGTGGGATACGCATGCTCCTGCAATCACAGCTCTGGGGAGGAAAAGACAAACGGATGCAGGAGCTCTAGTCCAGCAAGCTGACGAGCTCTAGGTTCAGGGAGAGACTCTGCCTCAAAAGCAAAGGAAGAAGCAACTGAGGAAGACATTCAACATTGACCTCTGACTTCTGCGAGCGTGCGCGCACACATGTGTGTGTGTGTGTGTGTGTGTGTGTGCGCGTGAGATTGGGCACACCCTGACATATACATGTAACACACACACACACACATAGGTTTGTGGTACATATAGTACCAGTTTGAAAGGCCAGGAGAATAAGAATGAAAATGAGTGAGATTAGGTGGTTTGATGGAAGTTCTCAAGAGCAAGAGGATCTATCTAAGAAAGAGCTAAATCATGAGCTCTTTGCCCCAAACTTCCAACAAAATACCTCTCTTAATCAGTTCACCCTAGGGACCAGCTTCAGTCACAATACCAAGAACCCAGCTTGACCTGATTCTGCTGCTGTTTTGGTGTGTGTGTATGTGAGTGTGAGTGTGCATGTGTCCGTGCGTGCGTGCATGTGCGTGTGGTTTCTGACCTCATCTGGAAGCCCACTCTTAACCACAGAACTTTCATCAAGCCACCACACACCCCATCAATCATCCAAATGACCTCCTTTAAATCAGAATCCCCATCATGGAGGAAACACAATCATCCTTTCTGACCGATGAGGACACTGGGGCTGAGGGAGTTAATCCTTGCCCAAGATCACCCAGCTGTCAGCCAGCAAGGATGTGGCTCATTCACTCTGTCAACTTCCATACCTGATGACCTGGCCTGCTTCCTGAGAAAGTCGAAAGTGCTCTCCTGCCTAGATGGTTGTACACATCACCTGACCAACCATTTCCTCCGGTCTGCCAGCGGGATGCCACAGGAGCTGCATGGCTTTGTCCATTGCTGCCACCTTTGTCCTTTCTGTTCCTAATCCCATGGGCAGACCTGCTCCACCTGAAGTGTCCTATCAGAGTCTGCCTTTTGGACCTGACCTCCGTTATAGTTTGCTGCCCTCTCCCGTAGCAGGCCATGACCAGGCATAGATCACGAGGAAGGAGGGAGGAAGAGGCCAAATAAGGATGGAGGAACAGAAAGAGACTCAGGATGGGTTCTGTTATGGGTTGGATATAAAAGGCCCACAGGTTCCTTTTTGAATGCTTGGTCCTCAGATATTGGGGAACATTCCTCGGATTTGGGGAGGTTGTGCAAGCTTTCGGAGGCAAAGCCTAGCTAGAGGAAGCAGGCCAATGCAGGTAGATTATCAGAGCTGCCTGCTGGTGTGTTCTCTCTGCTTCCTGGTTGGCTGTGAGATGGGCAACTCTTCTCAGGCATACACATTCATAGCCATGATGATGCCATGCCCGAGTGTATGGACTAAGTGACTAGAGGCTTAACCTTCTGAAACTGTGAGCCCAAATCACTGTTTCCAGCTTCTCTCAGGTATGTGGGTCACAACAACAATAGAAGCCCAGAGGAAAGTCAAAGGAAGCAGAGAATGCAACATCCACCTGACACCCAGGTCTCCTGCATGCACTGAGCCACTGGAGACTGCCAGCAACAGGTTTCAGTTCACAAGCTCACCTTCCCTGCTTTCCACTCTTCCAACTGACCCTACTATTGAGAGAGAGTTGGGGGGGGGGGCTGGCTGGAAAGATAGCTCAGCAGGTAAGGACATTTGCTTCTCTGGCAGAGGACCTGAATTCAGTTCTAGCATCCACATCAGGTGCCTATAACCACCCGTGCCTTCAGCTCCAGGGCAGCTGACACTCCCTTTAGGCCTCCATGAGCACTCAAACTCCAGAGAGAGAGAGAGAGAGAGCGCTATACATACAAATAAAACCCCTCTTGAGTTATGGAGGCTAGGGAGATGGCTCACTCTATAGAGTGCTTACCATGCAAGTGTCAGGACCTCAATTCAGTCTTCAGAACCCACATTTTAAAAAAATCCATGATGGTATTCACTTGTAATTCTTATGCTGGGGAGGTAGAGACATTTGGGGCTCTGGGGCTTGCTGGTCAGTCAGTCTAGTTAAACTGGTAAGCACTAGGCAAGCTGGAGACCTTGTTCCTAATACCAAGGGAGAAACTAGACTGGAGTTTGTCCTCTGACCTCATATGCATGAACATCAGATTCACATACACGCACACACACACACACACACACACACACACACAAGGGGGGAGGGAGGAGAGAGGAAAGAGAGATCAGAATCCAGTTCTGTCCCGCATTTTAGGCCCCGGGTCTTGTACATGGATGCAGATAGGCCAGGCTGAGAGTCTGTACCATTGGTCTCATAAAATTTCTGATGTGCCTTTGCCGCTCCATATACTTACTTAGGAAAGGGAGGTCCCATGCAAAGGCCCGACTATTTACTTTGAATAGCACTAACATGGTGACATTTCTTCGGTCTGTTAAGCCCATCCCTTAAGGATAAACATTCCATCCAACAAAAGCTCCCCTTTTAAGATGAGGATACTTTTCCAACTGAAACATTGAGTCTTTGTTCTCGAAGGATCTCTCCTCAAGTGTGGGAAGTGACACATTTAATGCTAAACAAATACACCACGAAGAGCCCAGACTGGTTTTAAAACAACTCCTTCACTAGTTTTTTTAACTTAAGCGTTAAACTCCAGGACTGCACAGCTTGGAACTAGCACTTCTGTCTACAACAGCTGAAAACGACATCCTTCGATGTCTTAGAAAAGACAAGAGTGCCCCAGATGCAGCTTTTTGTTTTTGTTGTTGTTTTTTTAATTTATTTTATCTATATGAGTACACTGTAGCTGTCTTCAGACACCCCAGAAGAGGGCATCGGATCCCATTACAGATGGTTGTGAGCCACCATGTGGTTGCTAGGAATTGAACTCAGGACCTACAAAGAACAGCTAATGCTCTTAACTGCTGAGCCATCTTTCCAGCCCCATAGATGCAGCTTTTTGAAAGTGCGGTAGCCCTGGCTATCCTAGAACTCACTCTGTAGACCAGGCTGGCCTCAAACTCAGAGATCTGCCTGCCTCTGCCTCCAGAGTGCTGGGATTAAAGGTGTGCTCCACCACTGCCCGGCTGGGCTTGTCTTTTTAAACAGTGTTTTTATTCTTTGAATGTTGGATCCATGTATACAAGTATATTGATCATATCCACCTGTTACCACCTCCCCTCCAACTCCCCCTAAGCCCCTCCAGCCCATCTTCCTCCCGACTTTATGTTCTTTTTATTACTGTTATTAATAAGCACATGTTCAATCAGCTCTGCCCAAACTCACTGTGGGTATGAGTCCATCCACTGAGGTATGAGCAACGTGCTCTTCCTTCCTCAGCAGCCAGCAGGGCTTGCCTCAGTCTTGTAGATTCCCAGCTTTAAGGGAAGAAAACTTAATTTTGACTCCTGTTTTGGGTTTGGGCCCAAGGTCAGTTGCTGCATTGCTTTGGGCCTAAGATAAGGTGAACCGTCCCAGCAGCAGGAATATGAGGCAAAGGTCACTTGATTCATGGCAGCCAAGAAGCAGAGAGTAGGCCTCAGAGGAGCCACAGACAAGAAGCACTTTAAAGGCTCACCCCAGGAAGCTACCCACCACCTATTGCCTCTCAATTATGCCATCAGAGTATGAATCTGTCGGTGGATTAATCCATTCACGAAGTTTGATCACTCCCCGGGGACTGCCTTACCATCTGAGGACCGAGACACGAGCTCCTTGTAGGATGCTTCCTACTCAAACCATGTCGGTCATTCACTGCTAAGTTTTTCCTTTTTGTTACCTTGTCCTATTTTCCCCATAGTACTTGAAATTATTTTTGTAATTTGCTTATTTTTTTCATTATTTATTCACTTTACATCCCAGTATCAGCTCCCCTTCCTTCCAGTATCAGCTCCCCTTCCTTCCAGTATCAGCTGCCCCTCCTCCCAGTATCAGCTCCCCCTCCTCCCAGTATCAGCTCCCC
>JADRCH010000099.1:7331647-7343586 GCA_019843965.1 Rhynchomys soricoides | reverse complement strand
CCCCCCCCCCCCCCCCCCCCCCCCCCGTACACACACACACACCCCCATCATCTCTCTCTGCCCACCCGTGTTCCTGGCCGGCCTCTTCCTGTTTCTCGCTCCTCTCTTTATGTCCTTCTCTGTCCCCTTCTCATGTCCCAAATAGACTTCATTTTATACTAGACCCTGATGGCTGATGGGGGGGAGGGGCGGAGGTGGTGGTGGTGGGTGCTTCAGCATGGGCCTGCTAAGGCACCCCTCCTGCATCATGCCACCGGTGGCATCACAAGAGTATTACCCTCCTGACCTGAGACAAAAGCCTGAGAGACTTTTCCTCTCACCAATTAGGCCCCTGTCTGAGGAAATGCCTGACAAGTTCAAGGCCAGATCACACAGTGTGTTAACCCTAAACCTATGGGCCTATTAGCTCCAAGTCTGTGTTCTAACTGACCAACCCTAAATTAAAGGAGGAAGATCCCCCTCAAAACCATCAATCTTGCTGGTCCATGGTGGTTCACACCTTTAATCTCGGTACTTGGCAGGCCGATCTCTGAGTTTGAGGCCAAACTCAAAAAGGAGTTTGGTCTACAAAGCAAATTCCAGGAGAGCCAGGGCTACACAGAGAAACCCTGTTTCAAAAAATAAGCAAACCATCAACCTTCCAGGAGAAACCAGGCTTCAGCTTCCAGAATCTACCCTCCTGCTTTGCCGAGGGTCTTTATCTTTGAGTGCCTTGATGATGTGTGTACTCATCTGTGCATTTCTAATAAATGTCTTCACCACCTGATTCTGTCTGCTTCCCTCTGATATATCTAAGATTTACCTACTTTGTATTTTCCTGCCTCTTAATTCATTAACCGGCAGAGGAAAACACAACCTAAGGGAACCAGACCAAGATCCCTAGATGGTAACAAAGTACATTGTTTCATTGCAGAGATAATTATTCCCCCATCCCCTTAACTGTCTTCAGGTAAATCAGCCTCCATGTGGAGCTGTCTGGACACATGACTGAAAGGCCCAGCTTGTTACATTCTTGATGGAGACAACCGTTTGTAATACTGATCTCCAGGGAAGTTTACAATGTCATGCCTCCACTGGGGGCCAGAGGTAAAGCCAGATCCCATTCTTGTGACTGAGAGGAGTAGGTTAATGGGCAAAGCCCTGGCACCTCTACCTTTCCACATATATTCAACTTTAAGGAGGTGCAAAGCTGGCTATGAAGGAGGAGGAGTCATGCTCCCTGGCTTGCTGACCTAATGTCCAACTTGCATGCCCATTGGATGCCCACTGTGTCACTTAACTCTGGGTCTCTTGCTCCCTCCTTGGCATAAGGGAAGCAGCTGAAGCCGAGTGGTTTTAAGTTGCCACTGGCCTGTTGTGCAGGACAGCTCTTTGGAAGGAAGGCTTTACTCCCAACCCTCTTGTTCTAGGTCCCTATGTCTCTACTGAATTACAAAAGAAAAGGACCAGAAAGTAAGAGCCCAGACTCCAAGGAAAGAAAGGAGCCAGGTATTTGACATCTTAAAGAAAGCAGTGACTTTGCCTGGGGCACTCTTGATTATCTGGAGGAAATGCTAATCTGACCTTTTTTTTGGGGGGGGGGGGATGACACACTGTTGACAAGTTCTTTATTCTCACTGAGGACAGTTTGTCTTTCAAAACAGGCTTTAGTATATACTCAGAGATGGATTCTAACCTGGGGACAGACAAGACAAAAACAGCAGATCCCACAGGCATGGGAGAGCCACCAGTACAGAAGCCCTGGTTCAGTTGTCCATAAACAAAACAAGCAAACAAAAAACCAGTGACATCTGTGTTAGTCTGGCTTCGTTGGCCACCTCCATCCAGCTAGCCAGTGAAGAGCCATTTCTTCACTTTCTCTGACAAGACATCTTTTCTTCACTGTTTTGAAGGACCCAGATTTCATTTTCCCTTGTATCTTGGGTCTCCAGGGCTCAGGCATGACCTGTTTCATAACCTCTCTGCTGGCTCTATACTTAGCACAGTAGGGCTTCCTCTCAAGGTGACCTTCCTTCTCAGAGGTTTTTCTTCTCTGAGCTTGAGGCTCCCTGGCCTTCTGCCCTAGGCAACCTTTCTTATCTGTACCCAAGCACCTAGTAAATGGATGTCCTTCAGGGAATAGTTAATAGCCTGGTCAGCCCAGATCCCCAAAGATTGTGGTGGTTCCTTCTGTTTGGTCTGTGGAGTTCAGCTCCCCAAGGTCCTGATTTCACTCTCCTGGGTTTTGTTGTTTTTTTTTGTTGTTGTTGTTTTTGTTTTTTGAGACAGGGTTTCTCTGTGTAGCTCTGGCTGTCCTGGAACTCACTCTGTAGACCAGGCTGGCCTCGAACTCAGAAATCCACCTGCCTCTGCCTCCCAAGTGCTGGGATTAAAGGCCACCACTGCCCGGCCACCCTCTTGGTTTTTATTTGTGGGATTTGTTGTTTTTGTTTTTGTGTTTGTTTGTTTTTCAAGACAAGGTGTAGCCTTGGCTGTTCTGTATGTTCCTCCCTCTGCCTCCCCAGTGCTCAGATTAAAGGTTTGTGCCACCACCACTGGCTATTTATTTATTTGGTTTTTGCTTGTGTTTGGTTTTGTTTCTTGTTTTGTCTAAGAAACACAACATCTGATACACACCTAATTCTTAGGAACCAGCCTCCGTTTTCTGGTCTCTAAAATGAGGAGATTAGACTAAATTCCATTTTGTTTGCTTGTTTGTTTTGTTTATAGAACAGCTCAAAGAAAGCCAGCCAGTCAAGGTAGCACTGGACCAAGAATCAGACACTAACAGCTAATGTTTTCAGAAAAGGTACTGCTAGTCTACTTTCCAGAAAGATCCTAAACTCCATTTTACTTTCATGAAAGAAATCTGAAAGTTGTCCGAATAAAATGGACTTTTGTGTGCCATTCTTACCAGGAAAAGAAAAGAGGTGACTAAAGCTGACTATGGTGGGAAGGTTCTCATACAAGATGGCCTAAGAATAATCCAAAGATTCTTCCGGGCAGGAGCCCACAAAAGCTACACACAACCTTATACCCAAAGAGCTTCTACAAGGACATCTGCCCAGAAACCGTCTGCTTAACCTCAGACCATGTCACTCTTGTAATTAGTCACCGAGGCCAAGGGTGGTCATTTCAATGTGTGCTGTGACCCTTCTCAGTCTCTCCATTAAGACATCCCCTTACCTCACCCTCCCATATGGCCAAAGGTTATAACTGGTCATGCTCCTGCTGCTGGCCTCTGCCCTCCCACTGCAGCTCTGCTATTCCCAAATAAATACTGGCATCATTTGATTTCTTTTTTTCCTTTAAGGTTAGCTTGGCCATTTCTTTTCCTTGAGTCTGTTTATGTGTCAGAAGCTTCACTGAATAATTCCCCCCCCCCCATTCTAAAATTCCTTCTAGTTGGCTGAGCTATCACAGGAATTTCACGGCTCTCCTGTAGCTGTCTGAGCCATCCTATGAACTTTCTCAGACTCCCAATGTCCTGAGCAGCAAGGTCCCTTCACCTTAAGTCCATCCTTGAATGGCTGGTGACCCTGCTGTTACCTCCCCCTGGACTTCCAGGGTTTCCTTCCTGCAAACTCTGCCCTCACTCTCAAGACATCCATGAGGAGAGAAGGGTCACATTCTGCTCCTGCCCTTCCCAAACCTGTTCTCGGCTGGGTGGGGGCTTCCTCTGGCTCAGAATCTACAGCCAAGCCCTGACTTTTCTGGTTCCAGAGCACACTTTGGCTTCTGGCCTAGGACAACAGGTCCCAAGACTTCCAGGGTGCACATGGGAATGGGCGCTTCCCATGTGATGTGCAAAAACCCTAGCTACAAATTGAATTCTGTTCTGTGAGGTAACAAGCAAAGGCAAGTTTGCAGGAGGTGAGGCTGCTCCAGTGCCAGGTCTGGGCACTGCCACCACCCTCTAGGCCAGCCCAGTGAGCCACTACAACTGGTCCCTTAAGGCCCAGGTCTTCCAAACTGGAGCCTACATCCTGGTCCCCTATTCCTTTATTCCCTTAACTTCATAATTTATAAATACATGAATACTTGGGTATAATCGTGTATGTGTAGGCATGTGTTACATACAGACATACAAACACACAAACACATACACACACACACCACATGCACATACACCCACATTGCATAATATTCTATATACAAAAATAGAGCTGACTTCAAGATCTCTATTCTACAGGACAGTATAAACTCTATTGAGATCAAGGGGGATCTCTTCACTGATACTTAAGGCCCTGAAACCCCACCACCACAAACTCATTTCCTTGGGCCTCCAAGATCTCTTGGTTTCAGGGGCCTCGTTTTCCCTTGTGAATTAGAAGTAGCCGGAAAAGGGACTGTTGTGGGCTCCAATAGCAGTGTTGGTTCTAAATCAATGTCTTATACAATCAATGGTAGGATAGGGAGAAAGGCTTGGAGAAGAGGAAGCAACAAAATCTGTGTAAGCTGAGTAGTCAGCTTAGGAGGCAAGTCCAGCAAGCAATGCACTCTGCTGTATCCAGACAGCCTGTGCTGTGGAGTTGAGAGAACTTATCCACTCGATAGGCATGGACTATGCTTACATTCAGAACCATGGTAGTCAGTGAGGCTGAACCATACAAGATCCTTGCTCTCATGGGGCTTAGCCAGGGACAGGAAGCTGGAGAGACAGGCTCCAAAACGTTTCACTGGGTTGGTTACTTTTCTCACAGGTGTGACGAAGTACCCAACAGAAATAACCTGAGAGAAGAGGAGGGGCTTAGGGCTCACAGTCTCTGAGGGACTTCAGTCCAGCATGGGGAGGAAGAGGAGATGGAGTCCATGACAGCAAGAACATATGGTAGAGACTCCTCATATCTTTCTGGACCAGGATACATGGAGAGTAGAGACTAGTACACCCCTCAATGTCTTTGTCCAACCAGCCACTCCTACCGGCAGACCCCCAAGAGTCCATACTTTCCCAAAACAGTGCCATTAGCTGAGGACCAAGCATTAAACCACGTCAGCCTGAGAGGAGTGTTTCTGACTCAGACCATCACAGATGCAAAGAAGGATTTCATTGCAAAACAAGGTGAGTGAACTTAAGGAAAGTTCTAGAAGAATACAGCAACAATGAGCCAACCTAGACCAGGGAGCAAGGAAGGTCCAAAGGAGGAGTACTGGAGTTGATCCCAAAGAACTATTACAGAATTAGCTAGAAATGGGGGGCAGGGGATACATTCTGGGCTGTAGGAATCATGCACACAGAGGTTCTGTGATGGAGTCTCTAGCATGATCACTGTGGCTAGTTTAAATCCTTAGCATTCAGTGAACTTTGATCTTGAAGAAAAATGTCCCTTCTAAAAATGTGTTTCCCTTTCCTTTCCACTTTTCCCTGGATTTACTACCAAACCAGGAAGAGAAGGTGAACTACATAGGGAAAGACATTAAGAAACAAGAATTTGCTGGGTGGTGGCACACGCCTTTAATCCCAGCACTTGGGAGGCAGAGACAGATAGATATCTATGAGTTTGAGGCCAGCCTGATCTACAAATCGAGTCCAGAACAGCCAGGGCTATTACACAGAAAAACCCTATCTCAAAAAAAAACAAACACAAACAAACAAGCTCAGGGACATATTTTGGGATGTAGGTGTGGAAGAAACACATACTGAGGAAACAAGAAACAGCTCATCTGCTCTGCAGAGGAGAGCAGCAACTGTAGGACCTGCACACATCAACCATGATGGTGTAACAGACCCAGGACTGACCATCGTGCTCCTGAGGGATATAAGGCCTACAGAGGGGAGGAGGCCCAGTCCGCAATGGGACTTGGGCTCCCAGGTACATGATACACACTGTAGTGGAAGCCTAATTTTACCTCAGGTATAGGAGTCCACTGTGCCTGTGACATGAAGAGGAAGCATGCTGGACACAACTCATTGGCTCTGTTTGATTTTTGTCATGACTCTAGCAAACAAAGACTTACCACTCTGCTTCACAAATAAAGCCATAGAGATGCTGGGTATGAAATAGCTTGCTCATGGTCCCACGGCTTCTACACAGTATTGATGAGAGCTTAACCAGGTCTAGATTCAAAATCTATCCTTCATTGACCACCACACGCACAGAAGGATACATCCAAGAAGAAGTTTCATCAAATCCCAATCTTGACTGACAATAACCAATCATCAGCATTGTCTCCCCTCAGCTTGGATGAGGCAAATGTGATATAAATTACCTCAGTCATGGTTCCTGAGCAAGAGACATGTGCTGGGCCTCTCCACCCCATTCCAGTGGCTGGGTTGGCTGATGAATACTTGAGCTGGCACTAAATCATCTTACTTGTGAGTGTGAAATATTTTCTGTTTTGTTTTTCTTTGGTCATTCCTCTCAGACATTAGAACAGAACATTTCCACTAAAAACAAAAACAAAACCCACCTGCATTTTCTGCACAGTATCCAGTCTTGCTATGTCCCAGAAAAGACTGCTAGCTGACCTTCTCTGGGTCACAGTCAAGTGGTTTTCCAGGACATTCCAGGTCCTGGAGAAGATTAGTTTTAGCCTATGACTAAGACATGAACAAGGGACTCCGTGTGAGCAGAGGTGATGTGAGTCTTCAACAAATGCTGTGGAAAGGGACAAGCCTGGGGCTTGACTAGCCTTCTCTCCTTTCCTCTGGCTGACAGATAAAAGTGAGCTAGAGGCCTAGCTATCCTTCTGACCAGGGAACAATACTGCCCTGCTCATCTCCAGAAAGTGGTGAGAAAATAAATCTCCAGCTTGTCTACTTCTTAATCTCTGATCCAACGCCCAAGAAACACATGCAGAAATGTACTTGACAAATCTTCAGGTGAGGGCCAAGCATTCGTGTTTTTCAAGTCCAGATGACATAACACCTGTTTTCCGAAACAGGTGAGGGCCTTGCTCCTTGAAGCACATCTTATAGAGCTCTGAAAACACTTAACATTCCCAGAATCTCAGGCCGTGACTCAGGCCTCTTGTCCCTAAGTCATTATCCAACCAAAGCCCATAGGGCACAAGCTACCCCTCCTACCCACTCACGGCAAAGAATCCATTTCTTTTCCCCAAGCTTATAACTCAAACAGGCCGCAGAGCCTCATGCTCTGCCTGTCTAGCTTGGAACCCTGGGTCTTGGGAGCCCCAAAAGAAAGAACTGCAATGTAGCTCCTTGGCTCTAGCATCAAAGCATATGGAGAAAGCAAAGAGCCACTGGTGTCCTGACAAGAAAAAAATTATCCACAGGAGGAAAAGAGTAGGAATTGTGGGCACACAATGGAAAAGACAAAATCTAGAAAAGAAGCTGAGCACTTGTTTGATCCAAAAGAGGGGCTGGAGAGATAGCTCAGTGGTTATGAGCCACCTCAGCTGCTGTGTCATTTGACTTGGGTTTGGTTCCCCACACCTATGTGGCAGCTCACAGCATGGAGTCTACAATCCCAGTTCCAAGGGATCCAACACCTTTTCCTGACCTAAGAGTGGGCATTGCACACACATGCTGCACAGACATATATACACAAGTAAAACACCTATATGCATAAAATAAAAGTAAATAAATCTTTTTAAAAATGAGAAATTTACCAATGTAACACTTTACAACAGGGTCATCATGCCATCTTGCTTTAATGGTACAAGCTTGTCCTTTGAGACTATGAACCAAAGGAGGGTAGTGACTTTTCAGCTCTTGTTTTTAACACGGTAGACGATCCAACCAATGCAATGAAGAAATGGGAGGCATTCAGAATGTCAGTGGAAAAGCAAAGACATCAGTATTTACAGTGTGATGTCATGTTTATAACACACACACACACACACACACACACAGGCATAATAAACACAGCAAGGATAAAGGACATGGGACCAATTTGATGCCAGTTCTATTCACTACCAATGAAGAAAATTTAAAAGCAAACTTCATAAAAATCTATTCTCTTTTTAAAAGTTTTTATTGGTTTTATGTTTTCGTTGTGTGGGTGTGTGCTCCTGATGTATGAGTGTGGGCCTGTATGCACATGTGACGGTCAGAGGACAACTTTACAGATGGGTTCTCTCCTTCCATCTTTACTTGGGTTGTCGGATTGATCTGAGATTGTCAAGCTGGTGTGGCAAGTGTTTTCCCCATTAAGCAAGCTCTCTGTTTTTAATAGAATCAAAATATTTAGTGGTGTGATTTCTACAAGAATAGTCCCCTCCATAAGCTCATATTGTTGAACGTTTTGTCATCAAGAAATGGCACTATCTGAAAGGGTGAGAAGGATTAAGAGGTGTGGCCTTGTCGGAGGAAGTGTGTCACTAGGGGTGGGCTGTGACATTTCAAACTCCCATGCCAAGACCAGTCTCTCTCTCTTGGCCTGAGGATCAGCTACTGCTCCAGTGCCATGCCATGCCTGCCTGCCTGCCATGATGATATTAGATTAAACTTTGAAACCTTAAGCAAGCCTCAACTAAATATTTTCTTGTCAAATAGTTGCCATGGTCATGATGTCTTTTCATAGCAGCACAACAGTGATTAAGACATTTAACAATAAACTTAATAAAAGATGCAAGGTTTATACAAAAAAAACCCTAAAAACTACAAAATATAATTGAAAGAAATTAAAGAGGTAAAATGTACTTCTGTTATTTGTAACTTTAAAAGAATATAACCAGCTCCTTATCAATTGAAAGGAATTTCATGCCTATAAGTAAAGATCAGTTGTTAAGACAGAAAACACTAGCCTGGCATGGTGCACATCATGAATACCAGCACGGAGAAGGCAGAGCCAGAAGGTTTGTGAATCTGAGCTCAAAAGCCCGAGTTACATTCATTGCAAGTTCTAGGACAGCCTGAGCTGTGCACTGAGACTGTGCAAAAAGATGAGAAAGAAAAATGGAGACAGAGAGCCCACCCATCTACAATTGCTGCTCCACAGTGGCACCAATCCGACTCAGTATAGGAGGGAAATGTCTTCTTAAAAAGTTATATTGTGTGCTGGAGAGATGGCTCAGCGGTTAAGAGCAAAAACTGCTCTTCCAGAGGTCCTGAGTTCAATTCCCAGCAACCACATGGTGACTCACAACCATCTGTAAAGGGATCTGATGTCCTCTTCTGGTGTGTCTGAAGACAGCTACAGTGTGCTCCTATACAGAAAATAAATAAACAAATCTTTTTTAAAAAAAGTTGTGACAACTGGCTGATCTAGTGCAAAAGAATGATGTTGGGACTAATTTTGTACCACTTCACTCAAAGTAAATCACAGACCAAAAGGCAAAAGCTAAAATTACATTATTTTTTTTTTTTGGCTAGTTTGTGTGTGTGAGCATGAGTGTGTGTTGTGTTTTATAAAACAGCGGAGTGAGGAGGTGCCTTGGTGGGCCCTGCCAAGGTGACCCCCTGAACAATCAAGCCATGTGGCGGGCCTAATATAAAAGGGGGTTTAAGTGGGGGTAGAGGCAGAGGAGGGAGAAGGAGAGAAGACAGAGGGGGAAAGAGGAAGAGGCCCACTAGGGCACATAGGAGATGGGGGGAGTAAGGGGGAGGGAAAGAGAGAGAGAGAGAGAGAGAGAGAGAGAGAGAGAGAGAGCGCCAGGCAGTGGTGGCGCACACCTTTAATCCCAGCACTTGGGAGGCAGAGGCAGGTAGATTTCTGAGTTTGAGACCAGCCTGGTCTACAGAGTGAGTTCCAGGACAGCCAGAGCTACACAGAGAAACCCTGTCTCGAAAAAAAAAAAAAAGAAGAAGAAGAAGAAAGGAAAGAGAAAGAGAGACAGAGACAGAGACAGACAGACAGAGACAGAGAGAGACAGAAAGAAGGAGGGGGAGGGGAGGGAGAAACAGTCCTTATGTGCCTTATGTGTAAGCCGGGCTCCTGCCTGGCTGTTGCTAGGTAACAGTTGGATGGAGCCTAAAGGAAATGCTAACAGTGTGGATATGTGTCATGCATGTGCATGGAGATGGTACCTTTTTTCCCTTTTTCAGTACTGAGGATTGAGCCTAAAATACCATTCGAGTAAAGCAAGCACCCTACTACCACACCACAGCCACAGTCCCACCCACCTACTTTTTAGAACCAATGGCTCTCACTGGGCTGGATCTTGCCAAGCTGGATTAACTGACTGGTACTGGAACCCCAAGGCTCTGCCTGTCTCCACCTGCCCTGCACTGGAATTACAAGCATGCCACAGTGCCCAACATTTGTGTGTGTTTTGGACATAAAACTTGGGTCTTGATGCTCTCAAGGCAAGCACTCTACTGACATTTCTCTCCTGGTGCCTGATTTTTATTTTTTGTTTTCATTTTGAGACAGATTCTCACTATGTAGCCCTTGAACTCACGTATGTAGCTCACGCTCGCCCTGCACCCAAGACGATCATACCTCAGTGTTCCGCTGCTGGGATCAGGAACTGCTATGCCCAAGTTAAAAACTATGAAATCATTATAAGAAAGACTAGGAGTGACTGTTTATGAGCTGAGTCCTGACTGGATTCTTAGAACACCACAACTGCAAACAACAGAAGGAAAAAGAAATTGGATTTCAACAAAATTAAAACTTTTATTGCTTCAAGGACAGAAACATGAAAATAGAGCTCTGTTGCTAAAGTCCTTCTGTGGAGATATGTAAACAAGGTGTACCCCTGTTCCTAAAAATGCCATTAACAAACCAAGGTGCAGTTACACAGTTCTACCAAAGTATACAGGGGTAACCAATGTGTTTATTAGGCCTACTTACAGAGCAATGGGTGAGAGGTTATGGGAAGGAGGTAGGTGACCTTAAGGCAGCTGCACTGAAGGTCTGAACTCAACCGGTAAGACAGCTTCCCCCTGGCCTTGCAGATGAAGTCTCCTCCCTTGGTCATCTAGCTGATAGCCTCTAGTCCCGCCCCTAAACCCTAAGGTCATCTGCAATTAGGAAGAACTGCACACAGCTGGTTGGGAGGTGGAGCAGTTAAGTACTAGGTAAGGGTTCCATGACCCTCCCCACCCCCTTTCTAGGAGTGAAGGTAAAAAGTCAATAGGCCCAGCTGTGAGGATCTTTTATAAGCAGGTTCATATGAACTCCTGAAGACGGTGACCAGACAGCCCTGTACAACAAGCCCACAAAATGGGAGAGTATTTTTCAAGTCACATATCTGGTAAGGAACCTGTATCCAGAATGCTCAGTAATTTTCTAAATCTCAACACTGAAACAGAAGCCAGTAAACACATGAGAAGACTTCATTAATCAGACAGGAACTGCAAGACCAGTGAGACTGGACTCCTTGCCCAGTGGAGCGCTCTTCAGATAGAGACACCATCACTGTGGATGAAGACATGGGGCAGTGGAAGGCCTCAACGACAGCTGGGAATGTGACGTGATGTGGCTGCTTCCATGACATTCAACAGTTCCTCAAAAAGTTAACACAGAGTTTGATCTGACCCAGTAACCCTAGTTCTGCTTCTATACCCAAGCAGAGGTAAAAGAGACCCCCAAATACTTGCTCATGGCTACTAATGAGAGTGTTACTAGGTCAAAAAATGCCATCCATTAACTAAGGAACGGTTGTATAAACAAAAAGTGACATATCCACATGGTGGAATATTATTTTGTTATTCAAAGGAATGCCTTATGGACTAACCTTGGAAATATGCTAACAGAAGAGCACTGCATAATTTCATGTAATGTGTCTAGAGTAGACAGATTCATACCGACAATGAGAGGGGAAGATGGTTGTAATACCTGTGGATATGCTAAAAGCTGAGAAACTAAAATGTCAGTAGGTGAATCATAGCTCAAATTTTCTTTAAAAGGGGGGGCAGTGAGATAGCTCAGCCAGTAAAAGGCACTTGCTGCACTAGCCTGCTGACTTGAATTTAACAGGAACCCATTCAAAGGTAGAGGAAAAGAACTACCTCACAAAGATGTATTCCAACCTCCACACACACACACCTTGGTATGTCTCTCTCTCTCTCTCTCTCTCTCTCTCTCTCTCTCTCTCTCTCTCTCTCTCTC